>VSMD01103571.1:0-35746 GCA_008750895.1 Mirza zaza | reverse complement strand
AAAAAAAAAAGACTGACTTGACCACGGACTTGAGCTTAATAAAAGCATGTGAGTGTTTTTCTGTCTCTCCTACCTTTGAGTAACTTCTCCACTCTGCCAGTTCTTCTGTCTCGGTTTCATGATGCTTCACTTTGCTGAAACCACAACTTCCTCCCCAGGCGTTTCTGAGCACACAGGAGGGAATCACTAGTAGATCTTTTATGGTAGAGGTGAGAGGATGTTGGAATAATGATGTCACTATTCAAATGGGAAGGAGAGAGGGAGAGCACCAAACAAACTCAGACCCAAGGAGGAAACCAGTGGGCTTTTATGGCTGTGTGTACGGGAAGGACCTCTCACCAACTGAAAGGTCAGGAGCTGATGTGGCCAACAGCACTGGAGCATTACATGAAATTACAAAAATAGAACCTTATAAAAATTCATAAGCTCATGAAACACCTACTCGACTGTATAGGTTAGGGGCACAGTGGCCAGGATTTTGTCAGGCTCTAGAAAAAAAGGAGCCAACAGCTGCATCTCCACCATCTAAATGTCCTCAGCATTATCCTAGGCCTTTCTCTAGAGAAGAATGCAGATAACTAACATGCATTGAGTGCTTACTGTATACCTGCACTTCGTGGAGCTCCTCCTGTATTAACGGAGTTAGTCTTCATGTACAGCCCTATGATAGATGTTATTGGTTTACGGGTAAGAAAACTGAGGCTTCGAGAAGTTAAAAAACTTGCTTAGCTGAGGCTCAAGCTCAGGTCTGCCTGGCACCTACGGCTGTACTCTGCAGCTTCCAAGGAGGCCACGCAGCCCAAAGGCCATTAGATCCATTCCTCTCAACACCTTTACATGGAGGACACAGCCCCTTCACCTGCGTGATCAGATCAGAGTGAAAGTTTGCTGGGGTCTTGCCTTTTCAGTAAAAGAAAGAGCGATGTGTCCTGTAATGGAAAGAACGTGGTCTTTGGAAGTAGATGAATCAAGGTTTGCATCCTGACTTGTGCATTCAGGAGCTTGAATAAGTCACTGAATATGTCTGAGCCTCGATTTTCTCATCTGTGAAATGGGAGCCCTGCTCTCAGGGGTGAGCACTGGAGTCCAGCACAGTGCCTGGCTAGACTGATAGTGTTTCCACGTGATTATTAATCTGTCCCTGACTGATTCTAGAGGAGCCTCTAATGCCCAGGTCCTACCTCTAGTGAAGCTGCTGTGAAGGAACAGCTGGTCATTGGAAGTCCTCTCTGACCAGAGAGGTAAGGGAAACAGGCCCTGTGACCCGGCAATGAAAAGGCGCTAATTTCCCAGGATGCACCTCCAGGCTGCTACCTCCGGCCGTTCCTTCCCCTTCGCACTGAAGCCACCAGGCTTTGCCTGGTCCATCCACCAGTGGGATTTCTCTGTCCTTCCATGGGCCTATTCTCCCTTTCCACTATCCATTCCCTAATCTCTTGAAATGTTTATCTTAGTCCTCATTGTGCCTCGTCACCAATTTCCCTGTTTTACCTCCCTTTCCAAACCCACTAGGTGCTATGCTGTGAGCCTTGACTGTTCCACAGCATTCTTTGCATCTCCTGCAGTTGGCTCAGAGAAACTTCCAGTAGGGTGCATGCCACAAGCCAGTGGCCATATCTGTTCTCCTCACCTTCTTATCCCCAGGCCCAAGCACTACGCCTAGGTTATAGTAATGTGCGAGAGGTGGGTGAATGAATGAATGAATGAGTGATTAACAAGTGGTTTGTATGGCCTGAATGGAGAGGGAGTGATCCGACAATAGGTTCCTGCAGAGGACATATAGCTGGCTGTGGGCACAGGTCCCAAGACAGAAGGTCTGTCAGGCTCCCTGGGAGTCCGCGAGGACCACGTGCAGCCTTTCTGTTACGTGCTTCACAGACAACATTTCATTTGCTCCTCAAAAGAACTCCATAGTTCAATTGCAAACTCTTTTCTACAAATAAGACTAATCTGCCTAGTTACCCAGCCAGGTGGGGGTCCTGACCCAGCTCTCCCCGACTCCAAAGCCAGTGTCACTCCCTCACACAGGAAGACCATCCTGCACGGTGGACAAGTGCGCACAGGCTCTGAGGCCGGACAACTTGGGCCAATATGCTGTTTGCCTCTTAATAGCAGTGGGAATGCTGACTGTTCACAGGGCTCTCCAAGTCTTAATTTTATCTGATTTGTAAAACAGAGATAATTATATTACTACTTTCTACTTCAAGGATTGCTGTGAGAATTAAATGAGATAATATAAGTAAAATATCATGAGCCAAGCACACAGTATGTCTTCAGTAGCAGCAGTAACAGCAGCAGCAATGGTAGTAGCAGTAGTGGTATTAATAGAGGCAGTAGCAATGGTAGTAGCAGTGTTGGTGGGAGTGGGAGTGGTAATAATAGTAGTAGTAGTAGCAGCAGCAGTAGCAGTGGTAGTGGTAGCAGCAGTGTTATTAATAGTGGTAGTCACAGTAGCAGTAGTTAGTGGTGGTAGTGGCAGTAGTGGTGGTATTAACAGTGGTGGTAGTGATAGTAGTAGTGGTGATAGCAGTAGTGATATTAATGACAGTAGTAATAATAGTGGTATCAGTAGTGGCACTAATAGTGGTAGTGGTGGTAGTAGTGGTGGCGGTGGTAGTAATAGTGGTGTTAATCATGATAGTAACAGTAGTGGTGGTATAGTAGCAGTAGTGGTAGTGGTGACAGTAGCAGCAGTGGTGGTGGTGATAGTAGTACTAGTACCAGGGTGGTAATTTGAGCATGCCATGTGGGAGCACTGTGGGAGCTGAGATTGTAAAGGAGTGGGAGAGGAATGAAATTGAAACCCCCATTGCGGGGACCCAGTTGTCCTCATCAACAGGAGAGCCGTAATTTCCAGGCTCAGCCACCAGGGGGGCAGGGACCTGGCGCCCATGATGCCTGAACAAGCCCAGGGAGAATTAACTGATTAGGAGCTGGACACACCCCGAGGAACCCGGGAGACTCCTGTAAATTGAGGAGAGCTGGCTCTCCAAGCTTTAGAGATGGTTTTACCCCTAGCAGTTAAGACAGACATAGGGAGAGCAAGGTTAGCCACAAGAGAGCCAGAAGGGCATGTGCAAAGTGGGAAGAGAGGAGTGACTCAAAACACTGGTTCTCAGCTTGTTTCCACCTGACTGATAATGTTGGGACAGAGTTCACTTATGCCCCACCCTTCCAGCCGGGGGTGGAAGCAAGTGGGCCACAGATCATGAACAGTTTCCCTTTCTCTCTCTCTCACTGGGACCCTCTATTATGTGGTTGGTGTCACAGAGTTTGAGAGCCACCGATCTGGAGTGGAACATGATGGCCAGAGGATGAAGCGCATGTAAAAGGCGGAGACATCCTTAAAGCCACCACGGAGACACAGAGGACTAGAGTAGGGCACATGGAAGAGTACGGGCTGTGGGTGTCGACACTAAGAACATGGCTTTGGAGCAAAAGGGGTGAGGATTCAAATTCTGACTCTACTCTCATAGCTCTGTGACCTTATCCTAGGGGATACTAGTACGCACAGGGTAGGGTTGTTGTGCAGATTAAATGACATGATACCCGTAAAGTACTTAGCATGTGCCTGGGAGTAACTACAGTAACTGCTCAAAGAAAGGCAGCCATTAATATTATTATTATTACTACTACTACTACTATTATTGTTACATTGGCATGATGATGAGGAGATATTGCTTTTAAATTCACTCTCCATAATCCTACCAATGTTACAGAGTCTTACATGGGAATTGCCTTGTATTTGCTCAAGGCGTGGCATGTGTGACAGAACTGGCTTCCCAACAAGATTTCAAGGCCACTGAGAGTAAAACTAAGGAGCACACCCATGTCCCTCGATTCTTGCACAAGTCCAGCGATAACTCCAGACATAGAGTAGTTGGGTGATCATTGGTCTGTTGTGAACTCGATAGCTTACAACTTCTCCAGCATGGCACCTAACTGGGCAATGCAACAATCATTTGCTAAGCACTTGCTGTATGCCAAAAACACTGGGATAGTCAAGTCTACTTTGGTGAGAGTGTCCTCAGTGCCCCTGTTTTCTCATTGCTAAGCTGTGATCTGGGGGAATCCACTCTACCTCTCCCCTCCACTTTGCCCAAACTGACCCCACTTGTGGACAGAAACACTGGCATGGAACAGAAGGGACAGTACAAGAAACTCACTTGGTTCAGTGAATTTAGGCATTTGTTTTTCAAGTCCACAAGGCCATTTCCTGAGGGACTCGGCAAAATTGATGCATAAGTTACCCTAACACTGAAAGAAAGGAAGAGAGAAAGAACTGAAAGTCCTACTTAAATAAACTCAAGAAAAGCTGAAGGGGTGAAGGTCCATGTTAAATATCTTCTCTGGCCTCCTCAGCCTCACTGTTCTTTCTGCTTTATGGGTCTCTGTTTCCTCATCTGGAACATGAAGGTATGAGAGCAGCGGGTCTCTACGGTCATTTAAGTTCATGGCTCCATGTGGAGACTCAAGGTGGGGGACTTCCAGTTCTTTTCCAAGTCACTAACTGCCCGTGTGGCCAGGGCCTTGAAGCACTCATCCCTCTCCACACCTCCCCTTCCCCAAGCACAGACGACCTTGAAGCTTGTATTGGACGACGTCTAAGGACCATCCCAGCTGGGACACAGACACTACTTCTAAAATTCTTCCCAGTTCCACCTGTTCTACTGTCACCCCTGACTCAACACTATTTGGGGCTGGAGTGGTGGGTGAATTTCACTTCTTTTTCTTTCGTAACTTTCATTATGACATGCTCACCCTGAGAAGGTCTGGGACACTTCAGGCAGATGGAGGCAAGCAGGACTGTCCCATGATACGAGGGTTGGAATCGATTGGGCTGCTATTATCCTTAGGCAATCACCACCCTGCTCCACAAAGCTGTTTCCTTCTATCACAAAATGGGACAGCATGTTTCCTTTTGAATCAGCAACATTACCCTTCCAGAAATTTTGAAGGGCAATCCTCTTATTAAATATCTCAAGCAGAAACTTTGATAAATGACTCCTTTTTCTGCAAATTACAAATTGAGTAGCCTTCTCTCTCCTCCTGTGCTCCTGCCTTCTCTTCAACTCTGAAACATGGGAGCTCCTTACAAGGCATTTCCCCCTCTAGAGAGCAGAAGAGAGGCACTAACACAGGCTTTCTCACTTGCCCTGATTCAGCCTCATTACATTGCTAGCTGAACATTTCCTGTACAACCAGACACATTTGAATCATTAATATTCAATAGGCTAAATGGTTGACTTTCAACAGCTGGACGACTCCCAAGACTGAGAGTGCTGTCTGCCCTTACAGAGGAGCCAGGGATGGCACCTGAGGGAAGGTTCCTCGTTAAAGTTGTAGAATGTGGGAATAGGTGAGAAGCCACCAGACTTTGCATCACCCATGCCTCTTCGGAGAGCCTCTTAGGTGGGACCAGGGCTCAAGTGAAGAGGCGGTAATAAGCAATCAGCCCTTCCATACCTCGGAAGAGGGACCATGTGACTGAGATAAAAATGATCCGCTCTGCAGATCAGAAACAGACGAAGCCCAGTGAGGCTGAAACTCAAATACCTGTCAGGGGACAGGGAAGTTTCATTCATTTAAAAAACACTTATTGAGGTCGGGCAGCGGTGGCTCACGCCTGTAATCCTAGCACTCTGGGAGGCTGAGGCAGGCAGATTGCTCGAGGTCAGGAGTTCGAAACCAGCTGAGCATGATTGAGACCCCCATCTCTACTATAAATAGAAAGAAATTAATTGGCCAACTAATATATATAGAAAAAATTAGCCGGGCATGGTGGCGCATGCCTGTAGTCCCAGCTACTCGGGAGGCTGAGGCAGCAGGATTGTTGAGCCCAGGAGTTTGAGGTTGCTGTGAGCTAGGCTGATGCCACGGCACTCACTCTAGCCTGGGCAATAAAGAGAGACTCTGTCTCAAAAAAAAACAAACAAAAAAAACCCAAAAAAACCCACTTATTGAGACCCACTAACTGCCTGGCATTACTCTAGATGCTAGGGTTGCAGTAGTGAATGAAAGAACCTCTCCTCCCAAAAAAGAACCCCTGCTTTTGTGGGGCTTCCATTCTAGCTGGGGATACAGACAGCAAACAAAATTAATACATAGTTTGTCAGGTGGTCAAAAGTGCTTTGAAGAAGAAGAAACAAGGCAGGGTAGGGGCTAGAGAACATCAGGTAGGAGATGAGCTGCAGTTTTCATAAGAGTGGGCAGGGAAAGCCTCCCTGAGGAGATGACAAATTAATGGACACTTGAGGGAGGTGAGGAGTGGGCTAAGCAGCTATCTGGGGAAGAGTGTCCCAGAGCAGGGAAATAGCAAGTGCAAAGATCCTGAGGCAGGAATGTGTCTGGCATGTTCCAGGAACAGCAAGGAGTTCACATGGCTGGAGTCAAGTATGCCCCGTAGGGCTTTTGCTCTGAGTGAGATGGGACGTGATCAGAGTGATGATCAACAGAGAAGAGCATGGTCTGACTTTTGATGTAACAGGACCCCTCTGGCTGCTGTGATGACAGTAAACTGTAAGGAGCAAGGGACGAAGTACAGAGACCAAATGAGACAACAGGAAAGATGACTGGCATGACCAAGAGGCTGTTGGCGGAGGTGCCAAGAAGTGGCCAGATTCTGTGTTTATCTTGAAGGAAGAGCCAACAGGATTTGCTGAAGCATTAGACACAGGCATAAGAGAAAAGGATGAGGCCTTGTTTGGGGGCCTGAGCAGCTAGAAAGACGGAACTGCCATTTATGGAACTGGGAGAGATTGCAGGAGAAGCAGGTTTGAGCGAGGAAATAGGAAGCTGTGTACAAATGGTGGGGGGAGGGGGGCTGCGGCATGCCTGCCCCACCTAGGAGAGTTCAAGAGGTCTGACAAAAGCACGCCAGGCAGAGCATGCAGCACGGTGAGCAAGGTTGCCAGGTGGGGGAAAGGCCCTGGTTTTTGAGTCAGAACACCTGGCTTCAGGGCCCACATCTGCCTCTCTTTAGCCCAGGGATTAAGTTCTCTGGGATTCAGTCTACCCATCTTCCAAATCTGGGTGTATATATATGCTCTGTAAAATGCAAAGCATTATACCCAGAGGGAGAGATATAGTGAGGAAATTGGACTCTGGAACCAAAAGGAGCTGGGTTTGGATCATCTTGCTAGCTACAAGATGTTGGGCAAGTTTCCTAATCCCTCAAAGTCTTGGTTTCCTCGTGTGTAAAATGGATATCTTACAAGATTGTCATGAGGGTTTCTGAGATTAGGCTTTCAAGGCATCTAGAAGAGAGCTTGTACATAGTAGGATCTCAATATATTATGGCCACTATTACACATAAAAGTAACCGTTATTATAGGTGTATTTATTTGTGGTGTACAGTGTGTTGTCACCTATACAAAAATTCAGAGTGGCCACAAAGTCTGGGAACATAGAGGATTTGTTTCATCATATATTATAATACAATATCAATAAATAATTTATTATGTATTTGCCTGTGGCCACATATACTCTGTGAGATTATGAGCTTCCAGGAAACCGCTAGGAACTAAGAAATAATAACAGAGTTTTAAATATCCAACCAAACTTTCTTAGACAAGGAACTTTATCTTATTTTTCTTTGTATCTTCCACTGCAGGCCTGGTTCAATGACTACCTCTGAGAGGTACTTAACAGAGAGGATCACAGGATGAGAGCTTGGAGATCATTTTGTTCAACCACCTTCATTTAAAACTAAGAAAACCCGAGCCCAGAGAGGGCCAGTGTCCTGCCAGAGTGACCCAGCAAGTGGCAGATCTAGGGCTAGCATTAAGCTCTCCCCTCCACCTCTCAGAGCAGTGGGATAAATGAAACCGGTTGTGGCAAAACCAAGATCCTTTATTGACTTCCACCCTCTTCAATAGGCTCATCCAGTCTGACAACGATCCAGTTTTCCTTGGAATGACAATAGGATAGAGCAAGGGTTCTTGAATGGTTCTATGATCTTCTTGGATTTCTCTGGGGCCTGCAGTGTTTGCGCTGGTCTAGACACTTTCCACCAAACCTCCCGGCAAATATTTGAAGGCCTTGATACAATGTCATACAAATAACCCTATCTAAAGCTCTCCCGTGTAAACAGCCTGAAGTCCTTAGTTGGTCAGCAGTGACTCAAGAAAAAAAAAAAACAACAAAACTTGGCTCCTCTTAACAGTTTTTAAAAGGAAAACCTCAAAGACAACCTAAACGGTAATACATGTTTGTCGTGGTTAAAGTCACAATTGTTATTTATAGCATTCATTGAAAGCTGTGAGAAAGGTACGTGTGTGTGTTAATATTTTTTCCAGGATGCAGAAGAAATTCCCTATGGTAGCAAATGCTATTTTAAAAAGTAACTTTTAAACTTTAAAAAATCACATGCCTCTTGTTCAGTCCCGAGTGTTGCATGTACACCATTTAAATTTTAATAAGAGGTAGGGGAAAGACTTTGGAGTTAGATTCAACGGAGAAAAATGTTTTGCTGTGGAATTGGAAGGTGGTTCATATAATGTTTCTCATCATTGACAGAGAAAAAAGCAAGTACTATCTCCTCACACATTAGCAAGTTTGGCAGTAGCATGAAAGATTTGTCTAGGGAAAGGCTCACGAAAGCTTAGTAACAGTAGTTAAAGCTTATACCAAAAAGCCACAGCCAGTAAGCACAGATTAGAAATTCCCAGACCACCGCCTACCCTGCTACCTGCTCATCACTAGCCACTGCTGCCAACCTCTCTAATCAATTGAGAGTTTTATTTCCTAAAACCATCTGCTTTATTGATCCCAGGTATTCACAGGTTAATCTGGTAAACTACCCATGGTAATCAGTAAGCAAGTCCTTTAACAGAAACAAATAACAAAACAACCTCAGGCCTGTGCAGTGGCTCAGGCCTGTAATCCCAGCACTTCAGTTAAGGCTGAGGTGTAAGGGATTGCTTGTAGGCCAGGAGTTCAAGACCAGCTTAGGCAATATAGCAAACCCCTGCCTTTACAAAAGGGAGAACTTCGTGTATTATTATTGATAATAATGGCAACTGACATTTATTGAGGGATCACTTTACAGCAATACTGTAATACTAATTTAATCTTTACTAAAACTATGAATTTGCACTGTTATCTCTATTTTTACCAATGTAGAACCTTGCTTCTAACTAGTACACTATTCTAGTTTAAATACATAAATATTCTTTAGAAATAACTGATAGAATTTCAAAATTATGAAAGCCTCTAAAGATACCTTAAAGTGATATAAGTAGATCTACCATTTGATCCAGCAATTCCACTACTGGGCATCTACCCGAAAGGTCAAAAGTCACTTTATGAAAAAGACACCTGCACTTGAATGTTATTAGCAGCACAATTCACAATTGCAAAGTTGTGGGAACAACCCAAGTGCCCATCAATTCATGAGTGGATTAATAAAATGTGGTATATGTATACCATGGAGTACTATTCAGCTTTAAGAAACAATGGTGATATATAGCACCTCTTGTATTTTCCTGGATAGAGCTGGAACTGATTCTACTAAGTGAAGTATCTCAAGAATGGAAAAACAAGCACCACATGTACTCACCAGCAAATTGGTATTAATGGATCAACACCTAAGTGGACATATAGGAAAAACATTTATCGAGTGTCAGGCGGGTGGGAGGATGGGGGAGGGGATGGGTACATACAAACACAATGAGTGAGATGTGCAACGTTTGGGGGATGGTCACGCTTGAAGCTCTGACTCGAGGGGGTAGGGGGCGCATGGTCAATATACATAACCTTAACATTTGTACTCCCATAATATGAGGAAATAAAAAAAAAAGCCTCTAAAAGATCATATAATCTTAATGTAGCATCTTGTGTATTTATCGCTAATATTTGACTGGCAATAATTCAAAGCCATAAATAAGATCATACTATAAATATATTTTAAACTTTTTCATTTGATATATTGAGATATTTTTAATAAATAAGAAAATGTCAACAGCACTAGAGATTAAGGAAATTTGCTTTAATTTCTTAAAATTCTCATTTTGATTTCATTTTTTATGATTGTATATTACCAAGAGCTAAAAAAAATTATTTCCATTTATAAAAAATAAAAAAAAAATTCCAGTACTGTATAGCAGGACATTGACGCAAACCCACTGAAATAAAAAATCAGTCGTTTACACTACCTAGAGCTTTATGGTTTGCAAAGCACTTCTGCAAACTCGACTCCACTTTAATCTTCATGATAATCCTATAAGATGTATAATATGATGCCCATTTTCTGGGCAAGGAAACCAAGGCTTAAAGAGTTTGTAGTGTGCATGATTCAAGGTTATATTATACCTACCTGTAAGGTAGAGCTTGAACTTGGGTCTCTGGCCTATAGAAGCAGCACATACTCCATCCACGACGTTAGGACCTTCCTATAGTCACTTACCCATGCACCCATGGTCCTAAATGCTTTCTGGATTCTGTTCTGTCACCTCAACCTAAAAATTTACATTATGAGTTTTCACTTCCAAGATCTACTACTTTGAAAAAACATATCAATGATGTATCTGATTGTTAGAAAAATAAGGATAATACGTCTTAACTAGACCCTTTGTGGGAAGACTATACTACACGCATTGTAAGTACAAGCATAGCAAGTACTAGAAAGGCCTCTCCTCCCCTCGATGCAGACTTCCTTGAGCTCTGACTCCACACAGAGCCCAGGTCATAAGAGAAACTTCCAGAGAAGCGTAACTAGTCAGCCCTTACTGCATGTTTCCTATGTGCCAACATCTTCCACTCTGTTTTTTAATTAAGTCCCAACAATAATATTATCCCCCTTTGCAGACGAGGAAACTGAGATTTAGAGAGATGAAGTCACTAGCATATGGTCACAGTGAGTAGGGAGTGGAATGGAAATTCACTACAGCAATCTGTCCCTACCCTCTACATGCCTAAGGGCTCCTTCTGTCTGCCCCTGAGGAGTATAGAATGCAGAAGAAGGAATCAGTGATCCAGTTTTGGCTTTTAAAAGAGTGCACGAACGTGTGTGTGTGTGTGTGTGTGTGTGTGTGTGTGTGTGTAGTGTGTGTAGTGTGCACAAAACAGTATGAAGGAAACAGATAAATAGCAATTGCTTAGTGAAAGAGAGGAGATTGGGAAGCGAGTGGTAAATAGGTGAGAAAGGGGCCTTTTTGTTTTTGCCTTTTACAGTTTTGACCATCTGAATCTTTTGTAATGTCCATTAGGTCTTTCCTTTTTTTTTCTTTTTCTTTAGGTCTTTCTAAACTGTAAAATACACATAGCATAAAATTTACCATCTTAGGCATTTTTAAATGTCCAGTCCAGTAGTATTGAGTACATTCACATTGTTGTGCAACCACCACCACCATCCATCTCCAGAACTCTCACCTGGCAAAACTGAAGCTCTGTACTCATTAAACAGTAATTCCCCATTCCTCTCCTCCCAGCGCCTGGCCACCATTATCCTACTTTCTGTCTCTGTGCATTTGGCTACTCTAGTTACCTCACATAAGTAGAATCATACAGTATTTGTTTTTGTATAACTGGCTTATTTCACTTAGCATAATGTCCTCAAGGTTCATCCATGTGTCAGAATGTGCCAGAATTTACTTCCTTTTCAGGCTGAATAACATTCCAGTGTGTGTGTGTATTTGTTGATTTATTCGTCCATTGTCAGACACATGAGTTGCTTCTACCTCTTAGCTGGTGTGAATAATACTGCCATGAACATGGGTGTGCAGATATCACTTCAAGACCTTGCTTTCAATTCTCTCAGGCATATATCCAGAAGTGGCATTGCTGGATCATATGGTGATATTTATTAGTTTTGTAATTTAAAAAAATAGCCAGGTGCAGTGGCTCATGCCTGTAATCCCAGAAATTTGGGAGGTTGAGGTGAGAGGATTGCTAGAGACCAGGAGATTCAAGACCAGCTTAGGCAACATAGCAAGACTCCTATCTCTATAAAATATATGTTTTAAAAAATTAGCCAGGTGGCAACGCACCTGTAGTCTTAGGTATTTGGGAGGCTGAGGCAGGAAGAGCGCTTCACTTGAGCCCAGGAACTCAAGGCTACTGTGAACTATGATAGTGTCACTGCACTCCAGCCTGGGTGACAGATGAGACCTTTTCTCTAAAAAAATAAAAACTAAAAAGTCGTTTTAAAAGTGAACGTTCACATAGATTAGAAAAATATTTGATAATAAGACAAGGAAGACAATAATGAAAACAACAGGCTTAAGAGTCACTGCAGTTGTCATGGTCTCCAGGAACACCTGTTAGGCTATGAGTTTCCAGAGGGCAGGGGCCAGCTTTGCAGCTCTATATTCCACCCCACCCCGTGCCCGACACCATTCCTGCCTTCTTGTAGGTGCTCAATATATAGGAACTAAATCCCATTGCCCTAAAGGAATGCCTTTGCCTGAACATCTAGGCAACTGACAAATCTAACCAATAGAAACAAAAGGACTGCATAGAGATAGGGCCCTGGTGACAACAGAGCTGACAGGGCTTGGCCACTTGCTTACTTAGTGTAGTACCTTGGGCCCTGAACTTCTTGGGCCTCAGTCTCCCTATTTCCATGAAGACACCACCCCACCTTTTATCGTCACAGGATTATTGTGAAAAGTCACCATTCATTCATTCGTTCAACAAATATTGCATGCCTCCTGGTACAGAGCTAGATCAAATTCCAAATAAGAAAACTGCATCCAATAAACATTGCTTGCGTTTTCATTTTGTATTATTTTGCATAGTGTTTTTGTATTATTTTATTTTGTAGTCTTTGATTCATTCTGCATTGAAGTGCATTGTCTCATTCCTTTGTTTTTAAAGTAAAGATTTAAAAAGAAAAAAGTTCTCGGGCTTCTTTAAGAGCTTGGAACGTGACTTTTTTCCGATGGCTCTACAAACAAGATTATCTCCCATGCCCGACAGGAGAGAACTCCGGGGAAACTCCCAGGAACTTCTGGGAAACTGTGCATTGCTGTGCTCTCTGACGAGCCTGGCAGCGTTCTGTTCCATAATGGTCATCTCCAGCTGCAAGGAGAAGTTAATGAGGTGTGGGGGACAGTGATGGGAAAAGGTCAGCCTCTACATCACTCCTGACACCGCCGCTAAGTGAGCACCACGGAGGGAAACTCGCTATAGGGTGAGACAGATGGACCAGAAAGCAATATCCACTTCATTAGCCTGTGGTTCTGGACGTGTGGAAAGAGGCCAAGGTCCAGCCTATAGACTGTGACAGAACATTCTTACAGCACTGAGAGGGCTGAGCAAAGGCCATGCAGAAAGCAGAGGCCCTGCCCCTGTCCAGTGGCATCTGGGGGCGTTTTCCTTCACTCCTCACCTTTCCCCTTCTCTCTTTCTCCCCCTCAACCCCACCCTGCTTCTTACCTACCTTTTTTAATCCCTTTCATTTCTTTCTTTTTCCTTCCTTTTCTCTCTTTTATCCTCCCTCCTTTTAAAAAAATTCTTTCTTTCTTTCATTACCCCCTTTTCTTTCTTCCTTTTCTCCTTTCTCTCATCCTATACCTCCAGTCAATGTCCCCTTACTGTTTTCCAAATCTTAAAAAAAATTCCTAAGAGGTATCTATCTGGTGACGTCTAGCCAATTTTCTGCTTATCCAAAAATAACATTGAATTTCGTACTTTTACACATTAGAACAGGGGTCCCAAATTGGGGTGTGCAAGACGATGCATTGGGCATACAGGAAGAAAATCGTAGGTCTTATTTTTATGTTTATGCTAACTCCACACGTTTTATTTATATGTTAGTCTTATAATGAGCATATTAGTGCAGCAGCACATGTATTTAATAGTAAGTTAATTGATTGATTAATGCAAATAACAGAAATTAAGTGCTCAAACATTTTTTTTAACTGAGGGGTGTAACTGGGAAAAGACATTTCCAGACTACTGCTTTAAAGACAAGCCCTTTAAAAACTTAATAACACTTGATTCAGCTCATTCCTATTCAGTCAGTGACTTTGCAACTCACAGGGGATTTTTGGGCACACGCAGGGCCTCTGCGGGGAGGGAACTCGGCATCCCAAGAAGCACTGTCACCCTGAGAAACGCCACTGAGCTTGGTTTCCAGTGCCACGTCACTTATTTGGAACGTGTTCCCTGGGAAGATCTCCCCCCCTTACAGCAGTGCCACACGCACTCCCTTTTCACCCTCCCCTGCCTGTTCATGTCTCTCCAACCGCACCCCCCCATGTGACACACCATGGATTGACTTGCTGCCTGTCTCCCACCCTCTCCGGTGAGTGATCTCTGGGAGGGCAGGGACTTTGTCTGTTTTATTCACACCGCATCACCAGGACCCAGGATAGGGTCTGACACAGACACGCACTTGAACGCAGAAACCAAATGCTACAAAGGACTGAGTTAGAAACTCAAATGGGGCTTGAAGGATTTCCGTTAAAAATAAGGTCACTGTATCTTCTCTCTCTCTCTCTCTTTCTGATCGTTAGCTTTATGAAGGCTGGTTTTACAGCAACTGTAATGCTTAATTATGCTGAGCGAAAATACTTCCTGATTCCCTGGCCAGACTGAACTCCTTGAGAGTAGAAATTGTATCTTTAACATCTTTAAATCTCCAGCATTTTGCATATAGTAAATGCTTAATAAATGTTTGTTGAATGAACAAATGAGTGTAATCTGGGCCTTGGATATGCCGAAAGGTGGACTCGGCACAGAGCAAAAGACATTAGTAAGGAGTAATTACAGAGCACCTGCTGCATGCAGTACACTGTTCAAAGCACCATTGAGCAACACAGAAGATTAAGACAGTTTATTTCCTGTGCTTTAGGGATTTACAATCCACTTAGGAAAGATAAAACATACAATAATGTAATGCTTCAAGAATAGCTATAGGCAGTTTTATGCTTCCAACAAACACAAAACAATGGGTTGGAATGTGATACAGTAAGTTCACAGGCCTGCCTGTCAGTCCAGTTAGCAAGCATTGAAGACCTACTATGCCCCTACTACTATGCACTAAGGACCTAAGATTAATAAAAATGCAACCTGCCCTTGAGGAGCCTTCCAGTCTAGACAGGAGATGAAGTTATTTTGACAAAGTGGGCAAAGAGCTAGGACAGAGATAAGCACAGAGTACACTGAAAACAGAAAGAGGGAAAGCAAAGCCCAGGGTTTCTCAACCTCAGCACCATGGACATTTTAGACCAGATAATTCTTTGTTGTGGGGGCTGGACGGTGCTTTGCAGGATGTTTAGCAACATCCTTGGCCTCCACCCACTAGATGCCAGAAGCAACCCTCAGCCATGACAACTAAAACTGTCTGTAGACATTAGGGCCATAATTTGTGAGGCCTGGTACAAAAAGAAACTGTGGGCCCCCTTGTCTAAAAAACTGCTAAGTGCCCCCTCTGACCAGCCACTGGGGCATAGACTTGCCCAGCTGAGGACATGGAAGTCAAGCCAGGCATCTCCCTCTCTAACCCATGGCAAATGGGCAAACCTCAAGGGCATTGCAACCTTTGAGCAAGGACATCCTTGGATCAGGGGTGGGCATCTTGCCTAATGCGCCATGACACTGCAGGGATGACCACCACCATGCCCTACCCCGAGATGCCACGGGACAAGAATACCCTATCCCAAT
The DNA here is from genome assembly GCA_008750895.1 of Mirza zaza. Classification (NCBI taxonomy): domain Eukaryota; kingdom Metazoa; phylum Chordata; class Mammalia; order Primates; family Cheirogaleidae; genus Mirza; species Mirza zaza. Next base: position 20,137 of record VSMD01103571.1, on the reverse strand, counting down.
CTCCCCATCCCATGTGAAGTCCCCCTAAGGGCAATGGTGGGTGCTGGGTGGGAGTGGGGAGAGAAAGGCCTGGCACAGAGGTGGAGGAGCGGGTGCCTGACACCCACCCCAGAAAGGCAGGGAGGCAGAGGGACATGGTACCACATGAACTGAGACTCCAAGCCCCTGACATCAAGCTCCATTGTCCCATCAGTCCTCATTTACAAAACAGAAAGTCAAAGATAAAATATTAAGAACTTTAAGACAATGACTGCAGAGCATTAAACCCCAAGCATACCCATGGAGCTGGCCCTGCCAGACATTGCCAAATCCCTCCCTATAGCTCAAAACCATGCCCAACTGAGAACCACTGATGAAAACTCAACCCAGGGTCAGGTGGGGCTTACTAAAGGACTTGAGCCCTCAGCTGATCCCACAAGGGGGGAAGGGGGAAATGATTAGAAGGGACAGTGCTAATTGGGCAGCTCTTGAATTTCAAACCATGCTTTCAGGAAAGTCGCAAAATCTGGTTTGGCTGGAAGGAGCTCTTCCAAGTGAGCGGGTACAGGAGTGGAAATTAGCAATGTGCTATAAGGGCCAGTAGGAGGGAGAAAGACTTGGCAGGGGAAGGGGCACAGCAGGGGTTGGGAGGTGGTGTCTTATAATCTTAACTCAGATTATTTTTTTTCTTTTCTTTTTTTTTTGAAACAGGGTCTCACTGTGTCACCAGGGATAGAGTACAATGGCATCATCATAGCTTACTGCAACCTCAACCTCCTGGGCTCTAATGATCCTCCTACCTCAGCCTCCCGAGTAGCTGGGACTATAGGCATGTGCCACAGCGCCTGGCTAATTTTTCTATTTTTTTAGAGAAGGGGTCTCACTTTTGCTCAGGCTGATCTCAAACTCCCAGCCTCAACTGATCCTTCCGCCTCTGCCTCCAAAGTGCTATTAGCAGATTAACAGGTGTGAGCCACTGTGCCTGGCCAACTCAGATTATTTCTGAACTTTCCCGTTGCTCTGCTGTGATTTCTGGTGAGTTGCTGAACTTCTACACCTCCTGCTACATGTGGGCTGTGCCTCACCCCTCCTAAGCCCCCTGGTGCACAGAATCTGACAGGCAACCATCAGCACCTTTGAAGAGGCTCCTTCTACAGAGACCCTCATCTGCACCCTATTTCCATCTGCTCTGTCGCCCACTATAGACCTTCATTTACCTCTTGTCTGGAGAAGGGCAAAAGCTCACTAGAGGGTCTCCATCAAGGAATCTACTGGGTCACATTCTCCCTAGGTGTGTCACCTTGGACAATAATAATCAAATAGCTAGGAGAACTTACTGACAGCCTGTCTTCTAATCTCTTTAATATATTGACTCATTTACTCTTTACAACCTCTCCATTAGGTAGATGCTATCTATCTACCCCCCCCCCGCCATTTTAAAGATGGAACCACTAAGGCATAGACAGGTTTAATAAATTGCCCATGCAGTTAGTGAATTGTGAATCCAAAATCTGAATCCTGGCAAATTGACTCCAGAGTCTTCATATTTAACCACTTCACTCAATTTTGTAAAAAGGAGTTAATGAGAGTAACCTCAGATAATAGTAAGGATCAAATGAGATTACAGTGTAGATCTTAGCACAGGGTATGCAGGCACGCAAATAAATCAGTCACTACTACTGTTATTGTTGTTATAAGCATTTGTTAAAAAAACAAATTAAATAATGGCACATACCCCCCTGAAAACATTCAGAGATTCCTCATTGCCTAAGGAGAGAAGTTCAAATCCCCAGGCCTGGTACTCAATGTTTGCTAATGGCCAGCCCTGTCCTAACTTTCTAGTGTCATCATTAGGAAGATTCCTCCATGGTCTTTCATTACCTGTTTTCACACTTCCAAGCCTCTGCCCGGCTCTTCTTTCTGCCTGAAAGGCTCTCTGACTTCTCAGTGTTACAATTTTACTTACCCTTCAAGGGCTGTGAGCCCCACAGAATTTTGCTGGTTCCCCTTTTATTGTTATTAATGTTTCCTTCTATTTATTAATTGTGCCAGGCGGTTTGCATATATTATCTGCCCTGCCAATTTCTACACTGTCTTCCTTTTTACAGATGAGGAAACTGAGTTTCAGAGTGGCAACTTACCCAAGGTGACACCTAGGAAGCAGCAGAGACAGGTTTCAAGCCACAGTCAGCCTGGCTCCAAGCCCCAAGCTGATTCCTCTGTGCCACTTGCCTCTTGGCCAGTATAGAAAATGTTTGAAGCCAGGCAGAGCTGCATTCGAATCTCAACTCGGTATGAGCAACAACAAGCTCTATGCAACTCTGAGAATGGGTTGAGAAAACTAAAAATAGGAATAATATTGTCTTATAGGCACTTACGAGGAATAAATGAGATGCTTTATGTAAAGCAATCAGCACAGTGCTATCATAAAGCCTGCTCCATTCTGTCTAGCAACAGAGGTAAGTGTACCCATGTCAATCTCTCCCTCTCCATAACCAACTCCTCTAGAGCAGGAATTGAATCTGGTTCATCCCAGCAGTTCCAGACACCTGCCACAGTGCCCAGCACATGCAGGGTGCTCAATACATGTTCGCTGCAATGACTCAGCAGTCCCGCATGGCTCCTCACCCACAGGCCCGGCAGGAGAGGATACAAGGATACTTTGCCATCCCTTAGTGTGAGGCTGAGTGGTCACTCTTATGCCCAGGGTACAAGTTATGGACAGGATTCTTGACCAGACACACCAGGTTGGGCAAGGGCAGGGTCCACCCGCCACCACTCTAGGATGAGAGGAGAGGAGACATTGGTGGGGAGACACAGGGTGACATCAAGTGGGCATCAAGTGACTCATAGACTTGACTCTTTCTGGATATGCTTTCATGAGAAAAAGGAAAAAACAAAAAGAACCTTTTCATTCTTCAAACATGACATCAGGAGTGGAAACTGGGGTATCTTACTGTGTCTTACTCTTAGGACTTGTACCCGTCCCTGCACTGTGCTTTGTGCTAATCCTGTCATCACACAAACACAGTGTCATGGAGAAAGCACTGAGGTCTAGATGCAGATGACTCAGTTTCCAAGGTGGTGGCTCTGCCACCTTCAGGAGGTCATTTATCCTCGGAGCCTCAGTTTCCTCATCTGTGAAATGTGGATAGTGATGCCTGCCTCACCTTCTTTGCAGGACTCTTTTGAAGATCAAATGAAAGGAGAAAGCTCTTTGCACACCATAAAATACTGTACAAATATTATAATTCTTTATATGCCAGGTATCTCCTTTGACAAGAAAGACTTTGATCTCTCTCTCTGTCTCTCCCCACCACCCTGGCAATCACAAGATTTCTCTCTGTGCTAAGACTTTTCAGGGTGCTCGTGTGTGTGTCCCCCCTCTGTCTGGGTGGGGAGAGGGCTGGGAAGGTGCCATAGTGCCAGAAGCAAGGCATTTAACATGGCATCTGGAGGCACTCAGTCCAAGATCCAAGTCCAACGGTTAAGTTCCCCTTAACCATTTGTGGGTCCTTAGGCCAAGCCTTACCCTACTGGGGCTTCCATTTCCTCATCATGAAAGTGGGGTGATATTGCCTCTTTCACAGATTTGTGAGGAGGAAAAAGGGGTAGAATGTAGCAAGGGCACTTCAATAACACATTTAAATATTAATCTGAAAACAGATTCTAAGAAATTTTAGTAAAGATTATTTCTTTTTTTCTTAAATGCCATAGCCTAGCCCTTATCATTTATTCAATAAACCTTCATGGAATTCCTACTGTGTGCTGGGCCCACCATTTATTCAATAAACATTCATGGAGCACCTACCTTGTGCTGGGCCCATTGTCCATCTCACTTTTCATGGATGTTGTAGTAAAAGAAAGTGGAGTGGATTATGGTTGTGGAGTGAAAGCTCTTTAATGCTGGGTGTAGTATTTAGGAGTTTAATATCACACTAGGTTGCTGGTTTTTAATTTAATCTTTTACAAACTACTGGAAACAGCCTATTTCTAAAAACGACCCAGCAGAAGGATGTGAGTTGTTGAATCAAAATAAGAGAAATCTCCTCTACCCTTAGGAGTTTCCCTGGCAAAGCTCATCTGCTAGCAGCATGTTTGGGAAATAAAAGCTCAGAGCTGAAAAGGGATTACTAGAAAGGAAGCTGACGGCTGGAATTGGGAGGATTTGGGATCTTCCCATATCCATTTATTGTCCCCTCCAAGTGCTCCCTGAGTGCTTCACATATGATAAACACTTGGTGGTTGTTAGTGAACTTATACCAGAAGGTGCTCGTTTAGAAGGGAGGGAGTTGAGCTGCGTGCAATGACTGAACAAGCACTTGATCAGGGCCTTGCCTGTGCCAGCCCCCACACAGAGTGTTTTCCTGCATTACCTCATTTAATTCTTCTGACACCATGAAGTGTACATTCTATCATCACTATTTACATTTCGTGATAATGTAAAACCTGAAAGAAATTAAGTAACTTGCCCAAAGTTATGCCCACACACTCCCAGTTGTTCTATCCGACCCCAAAGCTGGGATTTTCCTAGTGCCCTGTGCTGGCTGTATCTCTTGGGAAAAGTCTTTTCTCCTCCCTGAATCTGTTTCTTCATCCCAAAGAGAAAGAAGTGAAGTGAGATGACTTCTAAGGTCCTTTCAGATTTATGGATTTCTACCTGATAAGTGCTTTATCCAGGGGTTGACAAATTGTGGCCCATGGGCCAAATCCAGACAACCAGTTGCTTTTACAAATAAAGTTTTATTGGAACATAGCCACACATGTTCATCTATGTATTGTCTGTAACAGCAGCATTGAGTAGTTGTGACAGAGACTGTATGGCCCACAAATCCTAACATATTTACTATCTGGCCCTTTATAGAAAAAGTCTGCTGATTGCTGGAATATACTAGTTTATAGACGTTAATGAAGAAAAACTATACTGATGAATAGAAAAAAATCTGGAGGGCCACACATCAGCTGCCAATAAGGAAGTGACTTACACTGTTTGGGTTTATACATTTTATACTTTGTTTACTTTTTAGCAGGTTATAACTTATATACAGCAACATGCACAAATCCTACATGGATAGCCTGATGATGTATCCACCACTCCAATCAAAATATAGACCCTTTCTAGCACCCCAGGATCCTCTATCATCATGGATTAGTTTTTCCACTTTTTAACTTTATATAAATTGAATCATAGTGTGTACCCTTTTGTGTCTGGGAAAAGCATTTATTTCTAAACTATAATTTCATTGCTGACAACTTGAAAAATCTGACAAGTATAAATAAGGAAACAAAAGTGATCCTTAATAGTATTATCCAGAGGCCATCACTTGTTATTTACTCAACTAGTATTGTATTGAGGACCTACCACATAACACCACCTCTAAGCACTGAAGAGTAAGACATGAGGGGGTCTCCCCCCTGCTGGGGCTTGCTGTCAGTGGTGTATTTCTTCCTGGCTAGTCAAAAGTTTCCACCACTCCACAAAGGTCTGGCCTAAGCTCTTGGACCCTCTGCTCAAAGGCCTGGAGTAGACAGCCTGGTAATTTAAGACCTTTTAAGAATTTCAAATGATAAGAAAAGTTGGAAAACTTAAGCAGCCTTCAAAACCTACTGGCCGTTTTTCAAAAGTGGAATCAGAAGCCCAGAGAAGGTGTTCACCAAATTCTTTGGGGAGGTACAAAAGTTACCCCCAAAGGAGTATTGTAGCCAGAACTAGAACCTTGGGCTTCTGACCCCAAAGTCTAGAATGTTCTCCAGGCTGCAATGCTGCTCTCTAACATGTAGGCCCCCAACCTCCTTCACACCAGGATATGGCAGTATTTATGTTTTACTCTGGATATGATTTCATTTTGAGGCCTTCTAGCCACTGAATCAACAGGAACGCATTGCAGAATGAACAGCAGAGGATAGAAAAGACCAGGGTCTCCCTTCTGTAAACAAAGAAGGACAAGTATGGAAAGAAGGGTGAAGACTGTGTGCACAAGAGCACAAAAATATCCCTTGTGCTACTGAGGCCACAGGAGCCACGTTTGCCAATCTGTGAATTAACTACAAGGTGTTCAGAACACCTTCATAGAATACTGAGCCAACTGGATTTTAAATTATTTTATACCAGAGACTGCATCTCCCATTAAAAAAAAGAAAAACCCTGAGAGTTTGAACTGCAAATTCATTATTTGAGTAGACAAGACTCACATGGTTTCTTCAAATTCAGTAGCTCTTAAAAACAAGCTGGGAATATAATAGCGCAAAGAGATCGGTTGCCCTACCTCTTAGCATGTTTTCATGACTTGCCTCTTCTTTCTAAATATGTAAGAGCCTACCATACTCCAGGAAACTGCAGTTGCTAACTCATTTAGTCTTCAGACCATCATTATCATTTTACACATAAGGAAATTGAGGATCAGAAAGACTGTATAACATGCTCAAGGTCGCACAGCTGGTTAAACAGATCTTAGTCTCAAATTTAGTTCTCCAAAGCCTGCACTCTATTCCGTGCTGTGTATCCTCCACCTATCCCCCTTTCAACTTCTCATCTCCCAAAACAAGGAAAGTTAGAGGCCTTCTTGTTTCATCCTAAATCCCTGCTCAAAAATTCTGAGCCCCAATCTCAGCCCTCTCATAACTTACTCCTGACTGTCATATGTCTCATTTTCCCTTCTCTAAAATGGAGTTTCTATTTCAGTCCATAACCACTTTATCCTACATGAAGCATAAACAAAGGTTATTTCAATCATACTCTGTCTTCCTCTATTTGAGGGAAGTTTAACTAAAGGTTTTTATGATATAGCTCATTTAGTTAGCATTTGTGACCCACATTCTGAAGGACTGTCTGCTGGTCTACTTATAGATTTCTTTTTTCGATTTCCATATGAAGGATAGATATTAAATGTGCATTCATCAATCTATAGTTGCAATTACTTGGTGAGCACCTATATTGCACCAAATGGCATATACAAGGTAAGGGTCTGGGCAGGAGGATTATAGGATGCTGCTAGATATGAATAGCCAGATTACCAGGAAGCTATACCTGGGCATTCATAAGTTTTCCCTGCACTCTATGCAAAACTTCCTGTATGTTCACACAGTTAGGGTTGGAGGAAGAATAGGTTTGCTGACACCTGAATTTTGAGAGAGAAAGATGCTTGGAAGTCAGGACACACAGCAGTTGGAACTACAAATCAAAGCTTTGTTGTTAAAAAGGAAGTGATTGCTAGTTTTTAAATGGGTTTTCCCACCTTAGCACAGAAACTGATCTTCATCATACTTGATGCTTCTGTCATGAGAGCAGGTGAGAGACAGTAAAAAAGATTGTTCTCCAGGGACATTTACTCTCAACACTTCATCATCCTGCTTGAGGCAAGCTGGGTAGGCAGAGAATGTTCTTCCATTGGGCAGAATTATAAGGGGCGACAATCTGCCATATGTCGCAATACACTAAAAGACAAGAGAGTGAAATGAAGGACCTTCAATTCCATAAAGCTATTACCCCTTTGTCAGGGAAAGAGGGACTGAGATAGATGTAAACCTTCCCTGGGGCTCCATGCACACAGCACCCTGCTTCTGTCGGGCTATCAGCACATGTGGCCCAGGCACCTGTAGCAGACCCTGTATCTAACAGAAGCACCCTAGCTCCTTAGCACCCTGGCCTGGGTCAGTCACATCATCAGCTCTCATACACCTAGGAGATGTGATCCTGTTCCTAGTGGATGGGAGTGGCTGAACCCCTCCTCCTCCCTGCTATCCCCAACCTAACCCTAACTTCCTCCTAATTATCTTTTGAAAGTGGAAGAGTAGGAGAATGTGTTCAGAAGCTCCTTTGCAATTTTTCTGCTGATCCCGAATTCTTGTGCCTAATCTCCCAGTCCCTCCAACCCCAGCACTGCATTTCCCTGATTCTGAAAACCCTAAGCTTCCAGAGGGGCTAGATTTTTCTACTGAGGACTGGCTTCCTGCCTTCCCAGACTGGAAAGTGTGAACACTATTATGAGACCAAGAGGTTGCACAGGTAGTTTCATTTAATGTGTACTACAACCACCCCCCTGCACTGTAGGTATCAATAGTATCTTGTTTTACAGATGAGGAAACCGAGGCTCAGAGAGGGGAAGGGGTGTCCTCTGCCCCAGAAGCTATGCGTTGGTGAGAAGTGGATCCCAAGAAGCCAGCGCTTCTGTGAGTCAGGTCCCAGCCTGTGGGTTTGGGTGTGGCTCCTTCCTTTCTCTCGTGCCCTGGGGAGATGCACCCAGGGGAGATGCTAGAGAAATTCCAACAGTGCTGAAAGGCCCATGGCTTCCTTCAGGGTCCAGGCCAGAGTGGAAAAAACTTTTTTCCCTCTCAGTGGCTTTGTCAGCACCTTCTCTACTTGGAGTGTGAGACTTCCACCACTGCTGCAATGACCGTATGCTGAGCCTGTCACCTGGCCCTGGGGACCACAGAAGTTCTGGAACTGCGAATAAACCAGAAATGAGTGAGCCCGGGGAACATGCAGCTCCAACTGTCCATCCAGCCACAGGCCACGCTTTGCTTTCACTGTTAGCAAGGAGGCCCGGCCGTACAGGTTTCCCTCCTAACGCACAGGCGCTTTGCTATTCCGGGTTTGAACAGGAGAGCGTGGCCCAGGAGTCCAGCTCCCCCACGGCTTGGCCAGGCTGGGCGCTGGTGCAGCTGGGCTGCCAGGGGAGCTCCACTTTGGCTACTCCCTCTAGCCATAAATCAATCGGTGCCTCCTTCCAAAGGTCCTCCGGGCCTCCTTCACCCCCGCCCACGCTCTCAGGGCCGGTAAATCCACACCGCCAGACCCGGCCCGTGAGGGCCTGGGACCTGGACAGTGGCAACCGCGGTAGAAATAAATGAGGTCTCTCTCATACACACTCACCCCGCCTGACACCACCCCACTTTCCCCAGGTGTCAGCGCCCCTGCCCAAGTGGTCCCTTTCTCCTCCACACGGCTGGCTCTCCTGGCCCACCACCTGCAACGGCTGGGACGCATCAGAGGGTCTACTCCTCACGTCCTTCTCCATCCCTTTCTTCCAAGAGCACCCCAACTTCCTGCAGCTCTCACCTGAACCCCGAAGCGTAGTGTCTTCTCTCTGGACTAAAGAGAAACTCGTAACCGGCGGAAAAACCCCGGCGCCTGAGCTGCAAGCCACTTGCTTAACAAGTCCAAAGGTCAGCTAAAGTTTGGCTGATAAATAGAACCAGTAAAAGAAGGTCTTCAGCCCCCCAGCGCGAGTACAATGGACCCTGGCAAGGCCGGCTCCCGGCCGAGCCTTCTGCTCTTTTCGTCTGCCCCTCGGGCTCTCCCTCTCTCTCGGTTTTCCCCCCTCCCCACCATCATTTGCATCTTGCCGAAAGCCGGGCCCTTCCCACTAATTTGCATATCTTATATGGCCTAATGGTGGCGATCATGGCAAGTTAGAAGTTTTCTGATTCCTCTCGGAGGAGACTCCGGGACCCCGGGGAGTAACAGGTGTTTGGAGGCTGAAGGGTGGAGGGGTTCCTGGATTTGGGGGTTGCTTGTGGAACTCCCCTCCACCCTCTCTCGCACCCACCCACCCCCCTCAGCCCCTTCTTTTTCCGTCCTTGGAAAATGGTGTCCAAGCTCACGTCGCTCCAGCAAGAACTCCTGAGCGCCCTGCTGAGCTCTGGGGTCGCCAAGGAGGTGCTGGTCCAGGCCTTGGAGGAGTTGCTGCCATCTCCGAACTTCGGGGTGAAGCTGGAGACGCTGCCCCTGTCCCCCGGGAGCGGGGCCGAGCCCGACACTAAGCCGGTCTTCCATACTCTCACCAACGGCCACGCCAAGGGCCGCTTGTCCGGGGACGAGGGCTCCGAAGACGGCGACGACTATGACACCCCTCCCATCCTCAAGGAGCTGCAGGCGCTCAACACCGAGGAGGCGGCGGAACAGCGGGCGGAGGTGGACCGGATGCTCAGGTAGGCGCAGAGCAAGGCGGAGAATACGTGCCGAAGCCCCTTGAGCCCCGGGTGCCCGCGTCTGAGTGACACTGCGCCGGGCCACTCTCACCAAGCCTGTTTCCCACCAGAGAAGTCCCCTGGGGGGGCGCTCCGCTCCTCTCCCAACACCTGGACCCTTCCCGATCCCTCAGCCAGACGACCCTGGGGCGCCGGGGCTTCTCCCTGGGCCCAAATCAGCGCTGGGGACCCAAGGGCCTTCCCCCGAGGGGCTGGGGCTTGGCCGGGGTGAACTGGAGCTGCGGAGCCCTTTGCCCGGAGGTTTGCCCACGCGACTGAAGGCGCGAGTGGGCGCGGGAAAACGGCTGCAGCTTTCTGGGAGCAGAGGTTCGCGGCCCCGCAAGCCCCAGGCCAAAAATTTCTCCTCCGCTCTGCCTCGGGTCGGGAAGACGCAGGTCGGCCTCGGGCACAGCGACCTGTGGTTCTTTGCCGAGGGACAGGCGACAACCGGGGTCAGGATGTGGGAGGCAAGTTCTTTGGTGGGCTTTTCATTAGCTGAGCCCATGAAAGGCCCGGGATTGTCTGGAACCCTCAAAGCAGGTTCAGATTTGCAAAGCGGGATGTTTGCATGGAGGGCACGGGGTGGACCCGCGCGGGGCAAAAGAAACCACGAGTCTAAGCACGCGGGGGTGTTGTGGGGCAAGTGCGGCTAAGACCTCAGTTCGCAGAGGTTTTGGTCTGACTCTGAGAAAGGAGGGCGTTTCTGGATCTCGCGCCCGAAACCGGGCCTCCCCCAGGGACTTCAGGCGGGCTGGCCGTCTACCCCGGGGCCCGGGTCGTTTGTCCTCCCAGACCGGCCATAGGCTTTGACAGCTGGTTACTAATTATCCAAGGAGCGGAGCGGAGCGGTTCCCCTAGACCTCATTGCGCTCCCGGCCACTAGGCTTTAGGAAGGGGCCCCTCGAGTGGCCTCCGACACGAGCGCCGCGGTTTCAAGGCTTTAAGGGCCAGGACTGAGCCTCGGCCCCGCAAGCCTGCAACGGCAGTTTAGGGCGGGATATGACCTTGCATTTGATTTTGGGCTCTGGGGACCTGGCGGTTTGCTCTGTAGCCAAGACAATCAGGGGGATCTCAAGATTCTTTTCCCCAAAAAGTATTTTGCTATAATTCATAGGTTTAAGGTTTTTCCTAGCCATTTCTCTGCGTGGCGGGGATTTTTTCCCGGTCGGGGTTAGGACTCTGGAAGGTGTGAGTCGCGGGGGCTAAGAGGGGCCGAGAGAGGCTCCCTTCCGAGCGGCTAAGTTGCCAGGGAGGCGGGGAGGTTGCACCCGGCCTGGAGGACTAAGCCGGCTCCCGCCGCCGGTCACCCAGGGCCAGCAGGGCCTAGGCCCTTCCTCCTGGCTGCAGGCTCCCGCTTTCCTGCGCGGCGCTGGAAGGACCTGGGAATCCCGAAGAGACCTGTGGCGCCCCTCCGCACCCGGCCCCGCGCCGGCCGCACGCAGCAGCGATGTAACATAAACTGCACCACGTGGAGTTGGGGTGTTATTAATTTATTTCTATAAATCATCAACAGAAAGATACACAAAGAGCCGTGATTAGGTTGAAAAGAGAGGCGGGTTATTCATTGGTGAAGTTGTAAACGCGGCTTAGAGGGGGAAGGAAATAAAAACGCAGACGCCGGGCTGCTGGCGGCTCCCAGCGCACACGCACAGCGCTGCGGGGCGCGCCCAGCAAGGACCCCAGCGCCGCCGCGGGGCCTCTCCGCCCCGGCGCCCGACCCGGGCTGCCCGAGATCTGAAGCCGCCCGTGGAGCTCCAGCGTCGCCGAGGCCCCCAGGCCCGGCGGGTGGAGAGCCAGGCCTGGCCCGGGTCCTCGAACCTCAGCCTTCTTCCTCCCCACGTCCCCGACCTCCAGCGGGGCGGGGAAGGGGGACGAGGGGCCCGGAGACCCTCGCTGCATTAGGGACAGACTTCGAGGCTTTTCTTCCTTCCCCAAACGAGTGCTGCCTTGCCTCCTCCACCCCTGGGAGTGACAGACTTTATTAAAGTAATTTTTCAAGAAATTGCTAGCGGTTCCCAGGTCACTGCACAGTGGTCTCCCGAGCCCCAGGCATATGCACTCCCTTTCTTTGCCCACCCTATTTCCCTAAGGTGGAAAGAAAAGACAAATTAAAGGCACTTTTTGGAGCTCCCGGACGCCCTTGATACCTCCTAGAAGAGAAAGGCAAGAAAGGCAGGTCGGGCACTGCACGCTTCCCGGGTCCCCGGCTCCGGGCTCTAGGCTGGCGCGGGGTGGGAGGCGTTTGGCAAACTGGCTGTTTGAGGCTTCTTAAACAGATCGCCGCGACCTATGCTGGGGTCCCGGGCTTCCCTGCTCCTGGGCAGCAAAGTCATTGTTCGAGAGGGAGCGTGCCGGGCGATCTGGCGTTTGACACCTGTGCTCTGAACACAATGGCCGCGCGCGCTTCTCAGGATCCTTGTATTTATCGGGGTTAGGAACCCTGAACGTGAGCTGTATTTTCAAATAAAAAAACTAACCAGCTCTCCGGGCTCTTCCTGGTGAATACGCGTGAATTTGGGGGTCGGAGAGCTATAAACATGTAACAGCGCCATTTTACGCCCAACTCTAGTCTTTTAATTCGGGCTTAAATGTTTTGCCATAAATTATAAGGTTTTCGTGGCCTTTTTTTTTTTTTTAACCTTCCCCATAGTTGAGCTAATTCGCTCCTTCCACAGAACCACTCGCACGTAGAGCATTACACTATTTCGCTAGGTTTCTTAGGCACACAAAATGAACACAGGTTAAGAAATATAAACACAAGAAAAATAGCTAAAGAATCTGTTAAAGCAATATTAACTTTTAAAATGCAAATACTTTTTTTGTCTAACTTTTGAAGCTATTGTACATATCTGTTGAAAGTGGTTTTCCACCCTAAAAATATTTGTGGAAGTATTCGCCAGAAATGAACTTTTAAATGATTTCTGATGTTTACATGGGTATGTCTTAAATGTTTATTGCATTATTTTTCTTTTACTCAATGTGAATTCTCCACGTTTGAGACTGTAATGAATTTTCTTTTTGCTCTTGTTGCTTCCTTATATTGTATTACTTGGAAATATAAATACTTAAGACATTCGTTGACTAATATATAATTAATCTGAAAAGTTTGCATTTCTCAAAAATTTTTCTCAAAGCCTGTGTTCTCAAGAATTTAATATCAAAGGCTTGCTAAAATAATCGCAACTATCCAAATACTTACAAAATATCTGTTTGATTACTGGATTTTTATTCATTAAACAAAATAATTTTATTTTATATGTTGTAGGCACCATTTAGAAATAAATTGGTTATTATATCACCACACTCTTATCTATTTAGCCTCTGCTTTACACTATTTTTTTGTTTCGTCTGAAACTACTTTTCCCTTTATTTTTTTCATGTTCTGCCAAGCTAATACATATATATCAACATACAGTAAAGAGATCCTGTTTTTGTAAATTAAATATGTAGCTGCATTAAATAAGTAGCATATGTAGATATATTGCTTCTGTAATACTTTTGTTCTGTACTGTGCATTATTTTCCTAATTTCTTGTTTTAGATTAGATCCCTTAATAAGCAAGACAAGATATTGGCAAAATTGAAAACATTTTAGACAAAATTCAAAGGCACAAATACTAGCTCCTTGCACAGCTGTGTTTATGAGAAATGAAAAGTATAACCATGTTCCTATCCAAAGCTTGACATTTATGAGAAACACAAGAATATGGGCATTTGGGATTTGGGAGGAAATATAAGAATACAGGCATCTGGCATAAGAACAAGGCATTCTGGATTGTTAATGTCCAAAACTGAAATTATTTGTCCTCATTATGTTTTGTTTGGGAGGCGGGGCTATGGGTAATTTCTTTTTTTTTTTTTAACTTTACTTGCCTCACCTCAATGATATGATTTTTTTAGTCCCAGGGAGAAATGTCATCATATTTTGGACAACTTTTCTAAAACTCTGAAAACTATTTACTGTTTAGCTAGGAAGTCCTCCTTGCTTCTCAGGTGGTGGACACATAGGTTTCACACCTATTTTAGAAGAAACTGAGGCACCCATGCAGAAGGAAAATAATGTAGGAGGGCTTGAGGCTAAAATGAGGCAAATTTAGAAACTGATTCTACTACTCCTATATTTGTAGGATCAGCCAGGCCAGCCAAGCTAATGGCATCTCCACTTTCCAGTGGGCCTTCTTGCCTTTTAAGTCTCTCACCTTACAGAAAAATGAAGGAAAGAAAAAGAAAACAAGAGCTTTCTTTCTGCTTAATGAGAGAGAATGGTGGCAGTGCTTTCCCATTCCTGAAGATAAGAAGTTTTTTTTTTCTCTGCTAATCTCAGAAGGAAAGAATAGAGTATACCGTACAAGGTGCTTAATTTACCAAAATTGGTAGAGTTTGGGAACCTCAGCTGGTGACCCTGTCTAACGAATACTGTTCAAGGGCCTTCACCTCATCTTCTATTTAGGTTCCATTTTGACCTCACATCTCTCCCAAGGTTGTAGCTGGGACAGGTGGAGAAATCCAAGTTTTGCAGAAAGGGTAGGAAAAAGCCCTAGATAGAGAATATTTCTCCCCAGACTAGCAACCCTAACTATCTGCTTATCTGTCTAGTGAGGACCCTTGGAGGGCTGCCAAAATGATCAAGGGCTACATGCAGCAACACAATATCCCCCAGAGGGAGGTGGTCGATGTCACCGGCCTGAACCAGTCACACCTCTCCCAACATCTCAACAAGGGCACCCCAATGAAGACCCAGAAGCGTGCTGCCCTGTACACCTGGTATGTCAGAAAGCAACGGGAGATCCTCCGACGTAAGTGTTTTAATCCTGCCTCTGCCTCAACCTGCAGTAACCTTTGCTCTAACTCTGACCCCTGTGGGCTGCCTCAGTTTCCCCTTCATCAAGAAGAACTTCATGAGCTCTTGGCAAATAGAAGGAAGCTGGCCGGTGGATTTGGCCTTCATGGCTGTGGCACAATGGATTGGCTGATAGCATTTTCTTCTCTCACAGTGCCTTGCTACCCAGCCCATTGCTTTGACAAGCCCTTCAGTGTATGTGATGTACCTTGAACTTTCGGGCCCTTCCTTCCAACATCCTTCTCTTTGAAACCAACTAGGGAACAGAATGGAAATATCTTCCCCAAAGTAAGCCCAGCCTCTCCCCTTGCTACATGACCACCTGTCAGAGTTTCCAACAAAGGCATTTCATTGCAGTCAATAATATTGCTCACTATTACTGTTATTTTCCTCCTCTCTGGAAAAAGTATAAAAAAACAGAGGGTGTTTGTATAAATATATTCAGAACCTGACCTTGTTTTTCTTGTTGGGGGGAAGACTGAGTCCTGAAGCAATTTAAGGTGCTTACTCACATTTACCAAAATTGGTAGAGTTTGGGGACCTCAGCTGGTGACCCTATCTAATGAAGAAGCTACTTCTAGCTAAGGCAGGGCACAGTGAAAGTGAACTCTGACCCATAGATCCCTGTTATTCTGATTCCCATGCTAAAATTTTCTTTCTGTCCCATGATTTCTTTCCCCCTCCCATAATACTGAGAGATTTTTGTTTTGAAGTCTAGGAAAGTTTGAACTACATTTGAATAATAAGAGGATGAATGATATAGTGTTTTTATTTTAGGAAAGTATACTTTGACATTTCACTTTCATTATTTTGATCTGGCCCTTTTCCCAGGAGAATTTTGTATCAATTTTCACTCTCCCCACACACTATTCTCTGGGCCAAGGCTTCTGTCTTTGTCAAGGTGGTAGTTTCCACCACTTTCTCTTGGGGGTTGGGATGTTCCTCTCTTGATGAACAGTCACTTTTAAAAATCACTCTTGTTTACTATTACATACTGCTCTGCAGTGATTGCAGCATTTATTGTCTCAGTGTCTGTGGGCTGGTGAAGGAGAGGTTTTAGGCATTCATCTTATATTGTGGTTGTTTGTGCTTTTGTTGGAAGAATTAAATGGGTAGATTAGAAGAAGCAAAGTGGGAACTGTTTGCTTCTGGGAGTTTGGGAGGCGCTTTTAAAGTATGGATTGGCCCACCATCCATGGTGATTAGCTCTTGGAGAATTTGTGTGCCTAACATGAAGCAACTCTCTGTCATTCCTGGAAAGTCCAAAAAAATTCTCAGGAGCCACAATCTCCAAAAGCCCAAGAACCCTTGGGACCTGCCCAATCCAAGCCTTATATGGCATCTCCAGTGTGAGCTGCCTCACTGTGTTCAATGAGAGTTCCCTCGGAAAGGAGAGGGAGGCAGGAAAGGTGAACTGGAACCTTCTAAGGAGAAATGTCAGAAAGTTTCTCAAGATACTTGAGAAGGGACATTTTACAAAAATGTATGGCGGTCTCTGCAAGGGATTTTTTGTTGTCATTGTTATTGTTATTGTTTTAAAGTCGCATGAGACATAAAGCTTAAGAAACATTCCCTCATTCTGTAACTATTATTACATGCCAAACACTATGCTAGGCTGTGGAATACACAACTCCATTTTCTAGGGACTTACAATCCAGTGAGGGAGTTGAGTTGTTAGAATAAATAATGACAGCAGCTTTCTAAGAGCTATTATAAAGGTATACACAAGGGGCAGCAGAGGAATTGCTAAATTGCCTGGAGTCATCATAGAGGGCTTCCTAGAAGAGGTGACGTTTGAGTCAAATCTTAAAGGATGATATGTAAGACACACAAGCATGGGATAAAAATTAAGAAGTGAGATGAATAAAAGAGAGACACAAGTGAACGGGGTCCCTCATGCGGGCCCATGCAGGGCCCGCAGAGAGGAGAATGGACACCGAGGCAGCCCCACTGAGAAGGTAACTTCTTCCTCCCCTTTGCTTCTCCCTCAAGTAACTGTGCTCGGCAGCTGCTGTGACAATCAAACAATATGAGAGGCGTGAAAAGACGCTGAAAAGTATAACTCCAGAGGGATTTGGGTCAACATCATCACTGTCCTGACTAGGGGTAGATGCTCTAAAGGACAATTTCGTGCCCCTTCAGCTTTCAGCCAGTCCCACTGCACAGTGGGGAAGCTGAGTGACCAGAACTGAGCAATGTGGCTGGGGCCCCATGTTGTCCCATGGAAGCAGTGACTTCCTGCCAGTAAGTTTGGCAGAGACTCTCTCAGGTCTCTCAAGACGTTGTTGGACGCCCGTGAGAACAGAGACCTCAGGTGGCCTGAGACACATCCAAAGTGGGTGGGGCCCAAATCAAAGGCCCCAGTGACAAGTTCAGTCCATCTATGGAGGAGACTGCATGTTAATCTAGCCAATCAGCAACTGGTTAAACAAAGCCCAACACCACCTGCAGCAGGGATCCAAAGTCCAGGCTGGCTAGGGGCTTTAACCATTCCTCATGTTGGACCAAAAAGGAAATGGAGCCTTGGATAGGTAGGAAGTTCCCAGCTGCTGGGGTTGTATAGATTGGAGGACTCCTCAGTAGGGTGCTGCAGAAGGAATTCCAACCTTAAGTAGGGGCCTGACTTTCGAACCTTGAAGATTTTGGATCCAGTTGTCCAAAGGAGCAGGAAGGATAGCATTTACAAATTATGGCACTTCCAGACTCTTCCTCGGGGCTCATTGCAACTGGAGGTTGCAGACTTCAACTCCCTGAGGCCTGTGGTAGCAACTCCAGGAACTAAGAAAGGAAAACATCAAGGCCCAGAACTTGTGGACCAGGAGCTAGGAGATGGATTTGTTGTGTGTCCTTGCTTAGCACAGTGCTTGGCTTCTATGTTTATTCATCTGTAAAATGGAATGAATCACCCCTGATGAACGCTTCATGCACATATAAGGAAGAGGATAACAAAACTTTCTTCTTCAATCAAGTAAATTTCAAATCTCATTTAAACCACATAGGCTAAGGTATTACCACGGGACCAAGCTGCTGTCTTTCTTTCATTCATTCAACAAAAATGTATTGAGGGTTACAGTGGACCCTGGGAATTGGACAGACAGGGAGCATCATTCCGTCTACATTCTATCTACTCATGAAATGCGATTCCTGGAAAAGTCATGCGTTTGCAGTCTTATCTAGTTGCTGTCTTTCAGATGTGTGGGCAAATCTGTAAGACTTTTCCCTCTTGGACTGTCTCCCTCATAAACTGATCCCTGGACACAAACACACACACATACACACACGCACACACACACTTCATTGCTTTTGAAATTATTTAGGATCTAAAGAGCATATTCTCTTTCTAATATAAATTTCTAGTTATATTAATTTCAAAGCATTATTCAAAAAATTTTGGTTGTGGGTTTTCCTAAGAACCTAACATTATAATATAGATCACTAGGATCTATGAGGAGAGAGGAGGGGTGGGGAGAGCTCTCAAGTCTCTGAATATTTTGTCTAAGTGGAAATTATATCTTTGAGCAATTTCCCCTAGATCTGGGACCTGGTTGAGCTCATACAATTGACATCAAAATACAAGAGTTCAGGTTTCAGAGTGTTGCTTCATGTCTGAAAGCCAGGGAGCAAAAAAAAAAAAAAAAAAAAAAAAAATTAATTTTCTTAGAACAATGGTTGGCTACATTTGAGCTCCTTCAAGGAAAGGAGAAGGGTGGCTTTGCTGGAACAACTAGCATAGGCAGTAAGGGCCTGTGGTGAGGCCTCCCCTCTGTGGCCCCCACATGCGATAAGAGCAGATTGCAAACCTTAGGGGAGAGGGAAAAAGGTGTCCTTGTCCATTGTCTGTCTGTCTGTCTGTCTGTCTGCTGAGTGAAGGCTACAGACCCTATCAAATCTACTCCTTTCTCTTTTCAGAATTCAACCAGACAGTCCAGAGTTCTGGAAATATGACAGACAAAAGCAGTCAGGATCAGCTGCTGTTTCTCTTTCCAGAGTTCAGTCAACAGAGCCAGGGGCCTGGGCAGTCCGATGATGCCTGCTCTGAGCCCACCAACAAGAAGATGCGCCGCAACCGGTTCAAATGGGGTCCCGCATCCCAGCAAATCTTGTACCAGGCCTACGACCGGCAAAAGAACCCCAGCAAGGAAGAGAGAGAGGCCTTAGTGGAAGAATGCAACAGGTAACACCACCAGAAGCTCAGTTGAGCAGGCAGGCAAGAACATGGACCCAAGATCTAGCCCCTCAGTCCTGGGATATTGAGGCACTGATTATCCAGATAAGTGTGGTTAAATCACGGTTTCCCAAAGTGTGTTCCACAGAAGCCCAGTTTCAGTTCACTAATATATAGAGAACCATAAGATGGATACTTCCTCTTAGAGAGCCACACATATATTAACATATTAAAGGCTCTGAGAAGTTCTTCAGTCTAGAAACACACTTAGCTTTATTGAATCAGTTGTTAACCATAGAATCTTCCTTCTGTGAATACTGACAGTCCCGTGTATTGCTAATCTAGGGAAGACATGCTTGGGAATGTTGGTGTAAAATATGATGCCAGTGAAGTGAAAATTATGTGTTTGACCTACATACAGGCCAGGGCAAAACTATCCCTTAGCCACAGGCTCTAGCTCTGGCCTCTACCTATTGTCTTATACCAGGAAACTCGGCCAGAAAATAAGAATTTGATTGGTTCATTCCACTCTGCCCACACTGACCCAACAGAGTTCTTTTTGTATCATAACTACATGTAATTTTAAAAAGATTATTAGAAATCCTTGGACTATCTTTTTATTTCATTCCTGCCCTATCCTCTTAGACTGCAATATTGACTTTCTAAAAATTTGGCTTTTTGCTCTGGCCAAGCCTATGGGCTCTCTCTCTGTCTCTGGGCTGTTTGGCAATGGAAGGCTGCAGCCAGAGAGGTCAGGCTGGGAAGCAGGGAGGCAGAACACTCGGCCTGTGTGTTCCACGGCCTGAGTCCTAGGCCTGTGCTCTGTCTCTCGGCTAATAAAAAGCCCCACAGCACCCAGTGGTGTCTAAGGACATCTCACACCTGGGCTTAGGGTTTCACCAGCACTGATAAAACTAGAGACCAGCCATCTCTGGGTGCCTTCCTTTGTACTCCACCTGTCCTGCCCTTTAGAGGGGGTTCCTGAGGTGCAAACAAGGAATCTGGCTTCCTGGCACCCTTTTGGGGAGTCCAAACCCCACATGACTAGAAGTTTCTCACAGTGCTTTAAAGGGACTCAGACAGAGCCAGAAAAGGACTTTGCCTTTTGTGTGGTGGGAGGAATGCCTAAATAAGGACGTATCAGGAGGCCCCTTCTGGATGTTCCCCCTGAACTGCCTGCCCAGC
>VSMD01103562.1:0-17178 GCA_008750895.1 Mirza zaza | reverse complement strand
AAATAGTCATGAAAGTAAACAGACAACCTACAGAATGGGAGAAAATTTTTGCATCCTACTCATCCGATAAAGGGCTGATAACTAGAATATACTTAGAACTCACGAAAATCAGCAAGAAAAAATCAAATAACCCTATTAAAAAGTGGGCAAAGGACTTGAACAGAAATTTTTCTAAAGAAGACAGAAGAATGGTCAACAAACATATGAAAAAATGCTCACCATCTCTAATCATCAGGGAAATGCAAATCAAAACTACAATGAGATATCACTTAACTCCAGTGAGAATGGCCTTTATCAAAAAGTCTCCAAATAACAAATGCTGGCATGGATGCGGAGAGAGAGGAACACTCCTACACTGCTGGTGGGACTGCCAACTAGTTCAACGTCTGTGGAAAGCAATATGGAAATACCTTAAAGCGATACAAGTGAATCTTCCATTTGACCCAGCAATCCCATTACTGGGCATCTACCCAAAAGATCCAATGACCCTCTACAAAAAAGACACCTGCACTCGAATGTTTATAGCAGCACAATTCATAATCGCAAGGCTGTGGAAACAGCCCAAGTGCCCATCAATCCAAGAATGGATTAATAAAATGTCGTATATGTATACCATGGAGTACTATTCAGCTCTAAGAAACAACGGTGATATAGCACATCTTATATTTTCCTGGTTAGAGCTGGAACCCATAATACTAAGTGAAGTATCCGAAGAATGGAAAAACAAGTACCACATATATTCACCAGCAAACTGGTATTAACTGAGCAGCACCTAAGTGGACACATAGGTACTACAGTAATAGGGTATTGGGCAGGGGGGCAGGGGGCGGGGGGCGGGTATATACATACATAATGAGTGAGATGGGCACCATCTGGGGAATGGTCATGCTGGAAACTCAGACTTGTGGGGGGAGGGGGGGAAAGGGCATTTACTGAAACCTTAAAATTTGTACCCCCATAATATGCTGAAATAAAAAAAAAGAAAAAAAAATATTCTCAGTATCTGTTGGTGTCTATTTCTTATTGTGAATACTTGAGAGGTTTGAGTGGATCCTATATTCAGATGTTTTCTAAAAGAACAATCTATTTGAGTTATGTATTAGCTGTATTATTTTTCCTTTTCCTAATGGTTCGTACTTACTTTTATTATGTATCTACTTCCTTTATCTTTAGGCTTATTTTGTTACTGTTTTAAATTTATTTTTTATATTGGATACTCATAATTTACTACCTTTTTATTTTTTAATCATATATGTATTTAAGGCTATGATCATTCTAAGGGTACATTTTAGCCATGTTCAGTAGACTCCTGGAAGTAGTCAGAAAACTACCTTTTAATGTAAATATTCTAATGGAATGGATCAGGAATGTAAAATGAAAATATTTGGAAGAGTAATGCAAGGCAATTTCTTCCATAAACATCAAGTGCTTCCTTTAATTCAGAAGCTCTTATAGCTAATGGTCAGCAATTTGGAAAACACACGTGTAAAACATACTTAAGTTGATCACTCAGAACTACAGTCTTAGCCTTTAAACTTTAAATCTTATCAACTAATGTCTCAAGGTGGGAACTTACATGTAACATATGCTATGGTTAGAGGTGATTATATTATATAATGTCTGCGGTCTTACTAGAAATAGTAGGTTGTGAAGACTGACAGTGGGGCAGGAAGTGTGCTTAGCATAGGCATCACACCCACCTTGAGCATCACTGACCTATATGCACTCTCCCTACTTTATCAGCCACAGAAACCAGAAAGTCTCACCATTTTATTATTCAATCATTCAAGCTTTCATTGGAGGAAGGATTTAAAATGTAATTATTCTTTAAGAACCAGAGAATTCAGAAATTGACAGAATCTAAGAATAGGCATTAGGGTCTCCACAAAGAATAACAAACATCAGGTAGAGTGTTTACTCATTTTCTTAGTAGCAATGAAATCTCAAGTCAGATGTTGTAATATATTATGACTTAGGCCAGGGTTTGATGATCTATGATAAACAAATCATGCAAAGCAGAGGATCTCTGTATCCCATGTTTTGTATTCAACAGAACCAGAGTATGAAAAAAACAGAATTGAAAATGATTTTAAAACATCTGAAATGAACTCACTATTTTTATATGAGAAAATATAGGCCAGGCACGGTGGCTTACGCCTATAATCCCAGCACTCTAGGAGGCCGAGGCAGGCGGATTGCTCAAGCTCAGGAGTTCGAAACCAGCCTGAGCAAGAGCGAGACCTCGTCTCTACTATAAATAGAAAGAAATTAATTGGCCAACTAACATATATATAGAAAAAATTAGCCAGGCATGGTGGTGCATGCCTGTAGTCCCAGCTACTTGGGAGGCTGAGGCAGTAGGATTGCTTGAGCCCAGGAGTTTGATGTTGCTATGAGCCAGGCTGACGCCACGGCACTCACGCTAGCCTGGGCAACAAAGTGAGACTCTGTCTCAAAAAAAAAAAAAAAAAAAAAAAAGAGAAAATACAGGTTTAGAAGTTAAGGGATTCACTCAGAATCTCACAAATTATTTAAGAGAAAGTATTAGAACCTACTTCAGTGCTTCAGCATATTTTGCACAAACTGATATGTGTTACCAATATATTATGTACTTGTTAAAAGCCAACCTTTATAACTCATATGAAAATTATTAGCTATTGGTTTAAGGAATTATACTCAAAAGTAATAAAATTCTTTCATATTTTATAATTCAGTATGGTTTTGACTCAGTTTGTTTCCATATCTGATAGTCTGTAAGTCAGGCATTTGGGGGTCTGAACTATGTTTCAAATAATCTTTATATAAGAACTCTATTATTAAAGTAGCAGTAATATTGCCTCTGTATCATTAAAAATACAATACTGTGGAAACAGACACTTTGTAATTTGCATGCTTAATGTATTACGTACCTGCTTCGGGCAGTTTAATATGCTCTGGATTCAGCAGACTTTTCCCCTGGACATCAGGACCATCTCCACGCTCACGCCCAGTCTTTGGCTCATCTAGTTCCTGGACATCAATTTCCAGGTCAGGCCCTTACAAATAAAAAAATATTATCCTTTTAAGCAGTAAAACATGAAATATGAATGAAGAAATAATAATCATGCCCTCGATGTCATTAAATAAATGCCTTAGGCTAGTGTGATAATAAAGGTGTTGCATAAGAATCACAGGGACATTATTTCAGAAGTCTAATCCCAGAAAACAGGAAAGCAGTGTTTTTAAAATATTACTCTCTTCCTTTGCCAAGACCACTTACAGACAACTTTGTTGTCTCCTCTGCACTTAACTGTTATTGTACTTATGACTGTCCTTTTCACACTGAATTAGTGATCTGCTTGAGTCTCTCCAACTCGAGGCTGAAACCATGTCTCTCATTAGCACTAAGACCCCTAGCTACATGCTACATGATGCCACATGACCTAAGTAGGCACCAATAAAGGTGAGTGAAAAAAAGTCCTTAAAAAATAAATGAATTCTATGCGTCTATATTTCCAGGATTAAAAAAATTAATAAATAAATAAATAAATGAAAAGGCCAAATTGATGCATTCTACAAACCAACTAGTCCTCCTCAAAAATGTCAGTGTCATGAATGACAAAGAAAAATCGAGAAACTGTTCCAGATTAAAGGAGACTAAATAGATATGACATCCATATGTAATGCATGATCCTGAACTGGACTCTGGATCAGAAAAAAAAATCTATAAAGGAAATTATCTGAACTAGGGAAATTTGAATATACGCTGTATATATTAACTGACTACATTTTCTAATTGTTAAGTTTCCTGATTTTGATCATTGTACAGTGGTTATCCAAGAGAATGACTTTTTCTTTGTTCTTAGGATATACAAGGTCCAGAAAGTATCCATACATTGTTAATATACATATTCATATTGTATGGCTGGATAATTTCTGGACAGACCTCGTACACACACTGAAGTAATTAGGGTAAAGAGCAATAACACCTGAAACTTGATCTAAACCTGAAACTTGATCTAAACAATTCAGCATTAATAACAACGTAATCTAATGAATGTGTGTTGAGGGGCTGATGGGGGGAAGGGAGTAAGGGAAGAGGATATGAAACCAATGTGGCAAAAACTATTAACTATTGGTGAATTTAGGAAAACTATGAGTTAATTGTACTAGTCTCACAACCTTTTTATAATTTTTATGTTTTGAAAATATATAAAGTAAAAATAAAAAAGAATATATGACAACTACATTGAAGACAGTTTTTTCTAATAGTGGTAAAAACCAAAAGTAACAGAATTTACCATCTTAATCATTTTTAAGTGTGCAGTTCAGTAAAGAGTTATTTTTGTAACTTTAGCAGCAACTAAGAATGGACTCCACATGTTTGTTTTCCTTTATTTTTTTTCAGAGATGGGGTCTCACTATATTGCCCAGGCTGGGCTTAAACTCCTGGGCTTAAGCCAGCCTTCCTGCCTCGGCCTCCCAAATAGCTGGGACTACGGGATTGCACCATCGTGCCCAACTTGAAACCTTTATTTTAAATGACAATCTAAGGATAAACCATAAGACATATGTAATTCCTGTACTTTGCCATAGCACACTAAGAGAAGTGAACATCAGCTAAGAAATCTGAAGTCAATATCATGGATAGGATTTCAATTACAATTAAAATGTAAATTTCTGAGGGATTAGCTGAATGGATTTGAGGGATTACGGAAAAATCTTATAGTCGTGACACCTACTCCCTATGTAGGAAAACAAAAACAATTTTGTTAAAATAAAGTTATATTTCAGTCCAAAGGTCCTAAATGTAATATTCCATAAATGAATCCCATGTAGAACAAAGTACCAAAAATAACAACATTATTTGTCAATCACAGCAAATATACTATCTTACATTGGGAATAAGGGAGTATGTGGAAGGAAATTAATGGACATTGTTGTCAGTCATATTCTAGAAAAATTTAACAGTGAACTACTACAATAATCCATGACCTGAATTATGTCAATATTTTGCTTCAAATGCTATACCTGGGAGAAATAATTTGTCTCATGTTGGTCTCAAGATAATTAAATTTTTGGTTTTTCTAACCATAAAAGAATTTAACCACCTCTTAAAAGCCACTTAAAAATCCTACTAAACCAGCTGCCTGTATGCCAGTACCCTGAATTATCCAGCTTTTATCAAATTTGCCATATAAAAATATCAGTCAAAAGAAACAGTGGCCAATAGTCATTGACTCATTTTAGGAGTCGCTCCTACTCCACTAAACTGAGTCTATTCTTGGGCCAGTATTGAGCTACCTTACATTACAGACATTTGAATTTTAAGCATTTTAACCAAAATCATTCACTTTTCTTTACAGTAACATAGATGGTAAGAAGACAAACAAAATACACATTTGATATTCACCAGTCATAAGTGTTCTCTGATAAAACACAATCATTGAGCCTCCCTTCTCTCATTTATAAATGAGGGAATTTTATATCAATGAGGGATTTCCCTAAGCTAAGCTACAAACTCTATCCTCTTCACTTTTCCAGCTAATTCTCAGATATTGTTTCTATTGTTTTCTTTCCTCCTGTTCTTGATACGTCATAATGCATAAGGCACATATACATACACACATTCACACACACACACACACACCAATAGGCATCCTTCTTCCCTTTCCCTTCACCTTGAACTGCAGGTGCTCCCTCATTTATCTCCTGATCAGGATTAACATCCTGGTTTCCAGCTGGTGGCTCATCTTGACCACGACGTTCATCACCAGCCTGCTGGGCCTAGGAGAGGTGTGTAGGGTGTGTGTGTGCGTGCAAATAAAAAATGTCTGTTATTAATATACATCAGTAATATAAATATACAGAATACACAGACATTTCTGATCATTAGAAAGTCTTCTCCAACACTATTCTATATACTTGTTCTTAATAAAGTTAACTCTTCCCACAGAGAAGTTACTCCGAGAAAAAAGTTACCTGCAAGGAGTTTGGAAGCTATTTTAACCTATGTTGGGATGGATGTGTACAGTCTTTCATGGATAAGCATGAGAAGTCAGTCATGGAAAAAAATCTAGGGAACTTAAGAGAACATAATCCTCTTGGATCAATGTTTCCTTCATAAGATTCCATTAACATTTTTTTAAATCAGCATGGAAGACCTTTACCAGTTTATCTATACTAGGTCAAGAACATTATCACTAAAATGAATTTCTGCTGATAGAAAACATCAAATGTTAAAGCACTCACAACCACAGGCCCAACCTGCTGAGAAAATTCTTCTTCACTTCTTCTTCCTCTAGGCCTGTAAGTTGATCTTCCTCGGTGACTCATAGTTCACACTGAAAGCAGAATACTGTGATTTGGAAAATGCACTTAAGAGTATGGCTATATTTGACCACTTCCATGGCCAAATGTTAACTTGTAATTTTTTTAATTTTGAAAATACTTTCAAAATAAGTCCCAAGGTAAGTATAAGCACCTAGGCCTACCCAACGCTTGCAAAGCCATTTAAGCTGGCAGAGTAATTGTCTAAAGCTGCAGTCCTCAACTCCCAAACTGCAGCGTGGTACTGGCACACAGTCGCACAGTTTGTTAGGAACGCTGCCACACGTCACTGCCTGACCTCTGCCCCCACCCCTTCCAGGGGAAAAATTGTCTTTCATAAAACTTAGAAATTGGGGCCGCACAGCAGAAGGTGAGCAGCCAGTGAGCAAGCAAAACTTCATCTGTTTTTAAGCCACTCCCCCTTGCTCACACCTGAGCTCCACCCCTCATCCCCACCCTCCATCCCCCTCTTCGCCTCCCCCGAGTGGAAAAATTGTCTTCCATACAACCAATCCCTGGTGCCAAATAGGTTGGGGACCAGTAGTCTAAAGGCTCATGGCAAAAGACAGAGAACATTTCTTTTTTTTTTCTTTTCTTTTTTTTTTTTTTTGAGACAGGGTCTCACTCTGCTGGCAATGCTAGAGCGCAGTGAGTGGCATGATCATAGCTCACTGTAACCTTCAACTACTGGGCTCAGGCAATCCTGCCTCAGCTTCCTGGGCAGTCAGAACTACAGGTGCCACTACCATGCCTAGCTAATTATTTTGTATTTTTTGTAGAGATGGGGTCTTGCTATGTTGCCCAGGTTGGCCTCAAACTCTCGGCCTCAAGCCATCCTCCAGCCTCAGCTTCCCAAAATGCTGGGATTACAGGTGCGAGCCACTGCACCCGACATATAGAGAACATTTCTGATTAAGTTTGGTTTCACAACTAAACTCTCCATCATAGACACATTTAGGAAAACACAGCTAGAAAACTAAAACTGGAGTTGACTACTGCTTTCATCACACTTACATTCACTAGACCCACATCCTCCCTAAAATCGAGTTTTGTAGAAGCGCTCAGACCCGCCCATTCCTTCCCGTGGCGTCCACTAAGGTTCCTTCCCAACCGCCATGGTGGAGGCGAGAACTGCGATACAAACGTGGGCGCGCTCCTCACTCGGCCCCGCTGTGGGGCACTACACAGACCTCGGGGAGGCGATCACCAGGACGCAGGGTTCCCAGTTTCCGGGCCCTTCCTTACCGCCCGCTCTGCCCCAGTCCCCACGGAGAACATCCGGATCAGTCCGCCGTCGTCTGGGTTTCCAGGCACCCCCGAGATTGAAATACCTCAAACAACACCCCAGCACTCGCCCCATTTTCACCAGACCCTTCGAGGTGGGGATCCGGGGTCCCCGCCTCCTCCCTTCTCCCAGCCCCACCACAAGAACAAGGCCCATGGCGGCGGCGCCACCTGTGAAGAGGACGATGATCTCGAAGCCCTTCCTTCTCCGAGGCTATGGACCGCGCTACTGGCCCCTCTCGAAGACCACTGGCTTCTCCCCACATTAACCCACACTTAAACTCCTAGAGGGACTGATTTTTGGACTTACCCACTGAGTCTCGGTTGGTGAAAAGAATTCAGACTGGAGAGACGCTAAAAGCACCCACTCAGCTCCTCAGCGTTCTCCACGAGGTGCGCAAGGGCCGATGGGAAGGCATGCAGTGGGCATGCGCACTGAGGCAGGCGCTTGCGCACTGGCTGAGCCTCCCTGCCCCTCCCCACAACCCCACCCTACCCCCCACTGCCCAGAGCTGGCAGTCTGTCCTCTGCAGTTTCATATGCCTGGGGGACTCAAATAGTGTCCCCCCTAAAAATTCACCCCATCATGGCCAGTTGTGGTGGCTCACACCTGTAATCCTAGCACTCTGCAAGGCCGAGGCAGGAGGAACACTTGAGGTCATAAGTTTGATAACATCCTGAGCAAGAGCAAGACCCTGTCTCTAAAAAAAAAAAAAAAAAAATTAAAAAAACTCAACCCATCTTCAACTGACCCCCCTCCCATGGCCCACTTTTCTCCCTTGCCCTGGTCCCATCACAAGGACAAGGGCATGGGGGCTGCCTGTGAAGAGAGGTAGACTACCTGCTAAAATAGAAATAGCAACATATTCCATAGGTTTTACATAAGACCAAGACTCTCATACCTAATATTCAAAATGTCCAGTAAATAAATTCAAATTTAAGCAAAATATGAAGAAACAGGAAAACTCGAATGGGAAAAAACAATCAACAGACACTTGTGCAAAACCGAGATGTTGGGATCATTAGTCTTTAAAGGTGCAGTAGTAAGTAAAAAGGCTTAAACAAGCGATCACAAACAATGTTGAAACAAATGTAGAAATAAAAAGTCTTAGCACAAAAAAAAGAATATTTAAAGGAAAAACAAATGGAAATTTTAGAAGTGAAAAATATAACGAAGTAAAAATTTCCCTGGATGGGTGCAATAACAGAATGGAGACAAGAAAAGAGTTAGTGAACTTGAAGAGAGATCAATAGAAATTATTCAATCTGAACAACTCAGGGAAAGAGATTGAAAGTGTTGGAAGTAACCCGTAGTGTCATAAAGAAAACAGTCAGACACATCAGACACTGTAAATTGTCTCAGCAAGGCAAAATCTTTATTTCTGATCAGAAGGGCATGTAGGGGCAGCAGAAGTAGCCAGCCAGCAGCTGGCTACAGGTTAGTTTTTCACCTTTTTATCTTTAATGTAGACCTAGGGCTGTGGTCTCATCCCATTGATAAGGACTTTGACCTCACAATCTTGCCCTTACCTGCTTGTCTAGGGCGTGTTGTTGGGGTAAAAGGAAGAACAAGAAAGTTAAAGTTAGTAAATGTGGGGTCTTTTGGTATTGTAATAAAGGAGATTAAACCAAGGTTATTGTTATTGTACAGTTTGTGTTATGTATTAATAATTATATAAAGTTGGATATCAGACAGAATATTTCTTTGGCAGAAAAGATTAGGCCGAGGTCACCTCCTCCTACAATTTCCCTCTCTTTTATATTAGACATTTTTTTCTTTTAATTTAGTGAGGAGGAGTTTATTTTGGTGTTTTTGGTTTTTTAACAATAATAACTTGTTTTTATATGGAGGTGGAAGAGGTTGTTTAGTTCAGGCTGTTTTTATTAATTTGTGGATTAGTCTTTTAATATAAGGGATAATGTAATATTTTATTAATATTAAGACATTAAATATAATAAGGAAGTTACTATTGATGTCATCAATCAATTTTATTTTTTAAACCACTGTTCTATGAGGCTAGTGAAAGGGTCATCTATTTTTGAGTTTTTAGTTAATCAAGGTAGTTAGTCCTTGTATACTTTTGGTGATTGTGTCATCTGGTGTTGTGTTTTGGGAAATATAAGTGTTGTACTGGTCTCTAATTGTGACATACATATTTTTTTTGTTAATATTATATTTAAAGTCATTTTATTTTTTTAGGTTATTTCATTGATGGGTCCTGTTTTGGCTATGTATTTATGGCATTTTTGGTATAATTTATAAATTTTTGTTGATTATAGTATATGTAGTTGATTTAGTCTATATTTTTATCTATAGTGGACTATTAGAAGAAATAAGATTTAAATTTAGTAGTTATTTGATTTTTAGTTCTTAATTTATTTGGCATTCCTTGGGAGACTTTAATAGTATTAATAAAAATATGGGGGCCAGGTGCAGTGGCTCATGCCTGTAATTCCAGCACTCTGGAAGCCCGAGGTGGGAGGATCAGTGGAGGTCAGGAGTTCGAAACCAGCCTGAGCAAGAGCGAGACTCCGTCTCTACTAAAAATAGAAAGAAATTAATTGGCCAACTAAACATATATAGAAAAAATTACCCAGGCATGGTGGTGCATGCCTGTAGTCCCAGCTACTCAGGAGGCTGAGGCAGAAGGATCACTTGAGCCCAGGAGTTTGAGGTTGCTGTGAGCTAGGCTGATGCCACAGCACTCTAGACCAAGCAAAAGAGTGAGACTCTGTCTAAAAAATATACATATATGAGGATTAAAAGATTTTCTGGGAGTATCTATCTTTGTTTGTTTGTTTGATGTCCCTTTTTCTCAACTGGGAGTTGATGGGATATCAGGATAAAAGGGATGGCCAATTGCATCAAAGTGTAGGTGTCACTCCAGTTTTCTGGTAGGACCTCAAATAGTCAGTCTTTATAATACTACCAGATGTCTCTTCGGGGTATGGAGAGGGAAGACTGATTCTGTTTTCTGAAGGCCAGGCTTTTATTGTACTGTCACGTTTCTAAGAGACGTCGCTTTCTCCTCCTGTCTAGAGAGACATGAGGTGAAGTTGCCATCAGATGTTAGTGGTCTTATGGTCTTTGAGAGCTGACCCCCAGACCTCTAATGTCCAGGAAAAGTAATGATAGGGTTTTGTATGATTGATTTTTTCATGTTGTGGTCTCCTGGAAGAGCGTTACCATATAGTGTATGTCCATAGAATTTTTAGACCATCCAAGTGGAAAGGGAATTATTTGTGTCTCCGATCTTTTTGTTGCAAAGGCATAATAATAGCTCCTATTTAGGGTATGGACAGAATATTTGATCTACTTTAACCAGGCATTTTTATCTTTATATATAGTTTTTGTTGTAACTGTCTTGGATCCTTGACTTTTACAATGGTTATTTTAGATGGGTAATTGGGGAAAGATATAAGTGTAGTGTTGTGAGTTTATTTTTTTAATTTTTTGTTTGATAGTTTATTTTTTGTTAGATAGGTTATTAGTAAGATTGCCTTTTATTTCCCCTTCTCTTTGGTAAAAATAAATTTTATTTAATGAACTCAAAATCTGGGGAATATGAGTGGAGGTCTCATCTTCTGTGGTTGCTTTTTGTTGGACATGGAAGTTGAGGTGTCCCTATTTGAGTTGAGAGTTTATTTAGGTTATAGAGGGGGAGGGGGATGAAAATGGAGAGTTTTAAAAGTGAGAGAAGAGGAAGGACAGGAATCATGAAACTGTAAAGGTTGTTTTTATCTCTTTTGTTTTGTTTTGTTTTAAATGAGTAACTGGCTGTTTCCTGTTGACTTTGAATTTATCACAAAACATAGTTTAGTGAGTTTTATTTTAACATTAGTAATTTAGTAATTATAGTTATAGTAGACAAAAGATATATGGAAAGTTTAATAAATTTTATATTTTAATTTTACAGTAGTAGATTGAACCTTTTGAGTTTTGAACATTTGATTTATCTTGTTTATTAGTTTAAATATGTGTACAAGAATAGAAATCCAAAAGGCTTTATATATAAGTCTCATAAATTGAGAATAGAGAATTTTGTTGTTCTAATCAGAGATTTGTCTTTTATTTTAGCTAACTTAAATATATATAAAATCCTTTTGTAAATTTTCCTCCACGAACCATATATTGACTTGTATGGACTATCTTTGATACGTTTGGACATTTTGGTTTTGTTCCAATTTTTATTAAATCACCAGTTATTTTTAGAACAAAAATTTCATTTAGTTTTTTTAATATAAAATTATTCTCTTTTTTTAACTTTCCTTACCAGAAATATATTCTCATATATTTAACTTTTTTACATCTCTCTCTCTCTCTCTCCTACTTACTGGTTCCTTTTATCTTGTTTTTTTTTTTTTTTTTTTTTTTTACTTTTTTTGTTAAAATTATAGAGTTAGGAATCCAGGCCTAGATAAAGGGGAAAAGAAGATTGTATGTAAAGTCTCAGTTAAGTTTTTCTGAGAGTCTGAGAGAGAGTCTGTTTTGTTAAAGGAGTTAGGTATCTAAGTGAACCATAAGATTTTTCTCAGTCTGGGATAAGGCAATTGGGAAGCACAAAAAGGAATGGGCAAAGACTTCATCTCCCAGTGGGCAGAGAGGCTGTGGAATATATAGGTGTTTGTATTTTTTATATACTTTCTATACACTAAGTGTTTTTTTTTTGTTTTAATTTGTTTTATTTCAGCATATTACGGGGGTACAAATGTTTAGGTTACGTATATTGCCCTTTTCCCACAAAAGTCAGAGCTTCAAGCGTGTCCATCCCCCAGATGGTGCGCACCACACCCATTTGGTGTGTATATACCCATCCCCTCCTCCGCCCCCCATCTGCCTGACAGCTGATGAATGTTATTTACTATATATGCATTTTAAGTGTTGATCAGTTAATACCATTTTGATGGTGAGTACATGTGGTGCTTGTTTTTCCATTCTTGGGATACTTCACTTTGTAGAATGGGCTCCAGCTCTATCCAGGATAATAAAAGAGGTGCTAGATCACCATTAATTTTTGTGGCTGAGTAGAACTCCATGGTATACGTGTACCACATTTTATTAATCCACTCACGTATTCATGGGCACTTGGGTTGTTTCCATATCTTTGCAACTGTGAATTGTGCTGCTAAAACATTCAAGTGCAGATGTCTTTTATATAGAATGTCTTTTTTTCTTTGGTTAGATGCCCAGTAATGGGATTGCTGGATCAAATGGTAGTTCTACTTGTATCTCTTTGAGGTATCTCCATATTACTTTCCACAGCAGTTGCACTAGTTTGCAGTCCCACCAGCAGTGTAGGAGTGTTCCTATATCTCCACATCCATGCCAACATTTATTGTTTTGGGATTTTGTTTTTGATAAAGGCCATTCTTATTGGAGTTAAGTGATATCTCATTGTGATTTTGATTTGCATTTCCCTGAAGATTAGAGATGTTGAGCATTTTTTCATGTTTGTTATCCATTAGTCTATCTTCTTTTGCAACATTTCTATTCGTGTCCTTTGCCCACTTTTTCACAGGATTGTTTGATTTTTCTTGCTAATTTTCCTGAGTTCTATATAGATTCTAGTTATCAGCACTTTATCAGATGTGTAGCATGCGAATATTTTCTCTCATTCTGTAGGTTGTCTGTTTGCTCTCATGAAAGTTTCCTTGGATTTGCAGAAGCTTTTTAATTTGATCAGGTCCCATTTATTTATTTTTGTTGTTACTGTGATTGCCTTTGGGGTGTTTTTCATAAATTCTTTGCCTAGCCAATGTCTATAAGAGTTTTTCCAACATTTTCTTCTAGAATTCTTAAAGTTTCATGCATTAGCTTTAAGTCTGTAATCAACAGTGAGTTGATTTTTGTGAAAGGTGAAAGCTGTGGATCCTGTTTCAGTATTCTACATGTGGCTATCCAGTTTTCCCAGCACCATTTATTGAATATGGATTCTTTTCCTCAGTGTATGTTTTTGTCTGCTTTGTCAAACATTAGATGGCTATATGAGTATGTTTTTCTCAGTTCTGTTCCATTGGATGTCTCTGTTCTTGTGTCAGTAACATACTGTTTTAGTCACTATAGCCTTGTAGTATATCTTGAAGTCTGGTAAATTGATGCCTCCCAATTTGTTCTTTTTGTTTAAGATTGCATTTGCTATACAGGGTCTTCTCTGGTTCCATACCAAGCGTAGAATTATTTTTTCTAGATCTGTGAAAAATGATGTTGGTATTTTAATAAGGATCACATTGAATTTGTAGATCACTTTGGGTAGTATAGACATTTTATTTTTTTTATATCAAGGTATTATGAGGGTACAAACATTTTGGTTACATTTTATGTCTTTGCCTCTCCCTAGCGAGGGTTAAAGGCATGCCCTTCCCCTCTACAATGCTCGCCGTGGCCTTTAGTTGTGAGTTTGCACCCCCCCCCCAAACTCCCTAATCCATGGAGAATATTACTTCCATGTGAGCACCATAATGTTAATCATTCAGTACCAATTTGATGGTGAGTACAAGTGGAGCCTATTCTTCCGATCTTGTGTTACCTCACTTCGGATAATAGGCTCAAGTTCAATCCAGGAAAATATAAGAGGTGCTAGATCACTGTAATTTCTTATAATTGAGTAATATTCCATTGTAAACATATACCAAATTTTAAAAATCCACTCATGAATTCACGGGCACTTGGGTTGTTTCCATGTCCTTGCAATAGCAAATTGTGCTGCCATAAACATTTGGGTGCAGATGTCTTTATTATGGAATGTCTTTTGTTCTTTTGGGTAAATGCCTAATAGTGGTATTGCTGGATGGAATGGTATTTCTATTTTTAGCTCTTTGAGGTATCTCCAAATTCTTTTCCACAGAAGTTGCACTCATTTGCAGTCCCACTAACAGTGTAAGAGTGCTCTTGTCTCTCCACATCCTCGCCAGCATTTGTTGTTTTGGGATTTTCTGATAGAGGCCAGTCTCACTAGGGTTAGGTGATATCTCACTGTGGTTTTGATTTGCATTTCTCTAATGATTAGAGATGTTGAGCATTTTTTTTATATGTTTGCTGACCATTACTCTGTCTCCTTTTGAAAAGTTTCTGTTCATTTCCATTGCCCATTTATTGATGGGGCTGTTTGATTTTTTTCTTGTTGATTCTTTTAAGTTTTAAATTCTTTTAAGTTTTTAACAATATTGATTCATGAGTATGAATCATGAGTATGGTATGGCCAACTCATGAGTATGGTATGGTTTTACACCTGTGTACGTCCTCTGCTGTTTCCTTCCTCAGTGTTTCACAGTTCTCGCTGTAGGGGTCTTTTTACCTCCTTAGTTAAATATATTCCTAGAAATATATCCCTAGATATTTTACTTTCTTTGCTGCTATTGTGAAGGGTATTGAGTCTTTGATTCGGTTCTCAGTTTGACTGTTGTTGGCATATAGGAATGCTACAGATTTCTGTACATTGATTTTGTAACCTGAGACTTTCCTGAATTTGTTTATCAATTCCAGTAGCCTCGTGGCAGAATCTTTGGGGTTTTCTAGATATAAGATCATATCATCAGCAAAGAGCAATAGTTTGACCTCTTCTGCCCCCATTTGGATGCCTTTGATTTGTTTCTCTTATCTGATTGCTCTGGCTAGGACTTCCAGCTTTATGTTGAATAGAAGCGGTGATAAAGGGCAACCTTGTCTAAGTGGGAGTGCCTTCAGTTTTTTCCCGTTCAGTATGATGTTGGCTGTGAGTTTGTCATATATGGCTTGTATCATTTTTAGGTAGCGTCCTTATCATAAAAGGGTGTTGAATTTTGTCAAATGCTTTTGCTGCACCTATTCAGAGAATATATATGGTCTTTGTTTTTGCTTCTATTTATGTGGTGAATTACATTTACATATTTGCATATGTTGAATCATCCCTGCATCTCTGGGATGAAGCCCATTTGGTCATGATGGATTATTTTTTTGATAAGCAACTGAATCCGTTTGCTAGGATTTTCTTGAGAATTTTTGCATCTATATTCATAAGGGATATTTGTCTGTAGTTTTTGTTGTCGTTGTTGTGTCCTTTACTGGTTTTGGTATCAGGGTGGTGTTGGCTAAATAAAATGTGTCGTGGAGGATTCCTTCCTCCTCAATGTTGTGGAATAATTTGTGCAGGATAGGCACCAGTTCTTCTTTGCAGGTCTGGTAAAATTCAGGTGTGAAACCATCTGATCCAGGACTTTTCTTTTTTGGAAGGTTTTTTATTGCTCTTTCAATTTCAGTACTTGACATTGGTCTGTTCAGGAATTCTATTTCTTCCTGATTGAGCCTAGGGAGGCTGTGTATTTCTAAGAATTTGTCCATTTCCTCCACATTTTCCAGTTTATGTGCATAGAGTTTTTTATAGTATTCATAGATGATATTTTGTATTTCCATGGCATCAGTTGTAATTTCTCCTTTTTCATTCCTGATGGAGCTTATTAGAGCTCCTTCTTTTCTGCTTCTTGTTAATCTAACCAGAGGCATGTCAATTTTATTTTTTCAAAGAATGAACTTTTTGTTTTATTAATCTTCTGTATAGTTTTTTGTTATCAATTTCATTTAGTTCTATTCTGAAAATTGTTGTTTTATTTCTTCTGCTGGTTTGCTCAACCTTTTCCAGTTCCTTGAGATGATTCATTAGATTGATTATTTGTGATCTTTCTGTCTTTTGGATGTAGGCATTTATGGTTATAAATTTTCCTCTGAGGACTACTTTAGCTTTGTTCCAGAGATTTTGATAACTTGTGTCTCCTTTATCATTTAGTTCAAAGAATCTTTTGATTTCCTCCTTAACACAGTAATCATTCAGCAGAAGGTTGTTTAGTTTTCATAAATTTGTGTAAAGATGAGAGCTTCTGTTGGAGTAGATTTCTAATTTTATTCCACTATGATCTGAGAAGATGTGTGGCATAATTTCTAATTTTTTAAAAAATTTTTTGAGACATGCTTTGTGGCCTACGATGTGGTCAATGTTAGAGAATGTTGCATGAGCTGATGAGAAAAAACTATATTGGGTGGTTTTGGGGTGGAATGTTCTGTAAATGTCAGTCAGGCCCATTTGTTCTAGAGTTCTGTTTAAGTCCTTTGTTTGTTTGTATCTTCTGTTTGGAGGATCTGTCCTGTTCTGCCAGAGGGGTATTGAAATCCCTGGCTATTATGCTTTTGGCATTTATCATTTTGTTTAGATTATGTAGGATTTACTTTATGAATCTTGGTGCACCTGAGTTAGGTGCATAAATATTTTGAATTGTTATGCCTTCTTATTGAATGGTACCCTTCACTATTATATAGGGACCATCTTTGTGTTTCATTACTTTTGTTGATTTGAAGACAAAGTTATCTGAAATCAGAACTGCCATGCTAACTTTCTTTTGGCTTCCATTTGCTTGAAATATTGTTTTCCATCCCTTCACCTTGAGTCTGAATGCATCCTTGTGGGTAGGATGTGTTTCCTGAAGACAGCAGATATTTGGCTTGTGTATATGTATCCATTTGGCCAGCCTTTGTCTCTTTAGTGGGCAGTTCAAGCCATTTGAATTTATTCAGAGAATTGATAAGTGTGGCAGATTTCTGTTCATCCTGTTGAGTTG
>VSMD01103556.1:0-85144 GCA_008750895.1 Mirza zaza | reverse complement strand
TTTACCAGCTCAAGATAGATTCAATTCTAGGCCTGGCACTGGGCTCCTACTAGGCCAAAAAGGAGGCCCTATGGGATGACAACTGGGAAGCTTTCAGCTCTGAGGAGAGTAAGTGGCACACTGTCACCAAGAGACTGAGCCTTTAACTCACACAGGCTGAAGCAACCTATCATGCCATGAAAGGCTTGTTCGATCTGAATAAATAGTTCTCTTGGCCTCAGCTTCGTATTACACATCAAGTGGTCTCATTGGTGTCCTGGGCCTTACTATTAATACTTAAAGTGTGGTCCATGACCAGCACCACTGATGTCACTGGGAAGGTTTTGAGAAATGCAGACTCTCTGACCTCACCCCTCATGAATCAGAACCTGCATTTTAACAAACCGTCTAGATATTCATATATATATTAAAGTTTGAGAAACATTGACCCAAGAAGACTTTTGCCCTGGGGAGGCACTTGTTACCAGAGTGTGAATTGGGATTAGTTTTAATAAAAGTCAAATATTATATAAAATATATATTTATGTTTTTAAGACTCTATTTTTTACACTTTTAAAATTCATGTTTCCATTTATTTTAATAAGGAAGGTATAATGTATACACAGTGAAACTCACTTTTTAAAATATATAGTCCTGTGAGTTTTGACAAATGTATCACTTTATTTGTACACCATAAAACTCACTCTTTTTAGTACATAGTTCTATCAATGTTGAAAAGTGCAAATAGTTGTATAGCCGCCAGCAAAATCAAGATTAAAGAACAGTTTCTCTCCCCCCAAAATGCCTTGTGCTGCCCCTTTATAATCAACTTTCCCACCATACCTTGCCCCTGGCAACCACAATCTGTTTTCTGTCCCTATAGTTTTTCCTTTTCCAGAATGTCATATAAGTGGAATCATTACTTAGCATTATAGATCCCAACTGTAATGGGACAGTAGTTGTGGATATGGATTTAGATCTATGAATAGTCATATGTTAGACCCTTGTAGTTCTGAATTCCTTCATTGCCCACAGAACCTGTCACAGGGTGAGTCAGGTTTCGGGTTAAGTCTCAGATACCTCACTCGCACCTGTCCCTAGGTTTTTTTGGCCCCCCTAAGAGTCTTCTGTTGGAAGAAATTTCTACCCAGGAAATCGTGTGGTTGAAGTACTGGGTTTCCTGTCAAGGACTTGTCACCTTGGTGCCAGGGAACAATGGGGGTCAAGGGCTTCCAACGCCTCACTCCATTGGGGTTTCTAGGGATCGGATCCACCTCACCAAAACTCATCCTGAGAATGGGAAGCAATGGATGAGGCCTAAGGGTCTGGGTGAGCTTCTGGGCCCACTTTTCCAGCTGGAAGTCAATGACCTAAAAAGCATTTGGACCCTAAGACATTGTCTTAATGACTGAGTTGGCATCTTGTGGTGACACACCCCACATCTCACCCGTGTCTCCAATTCATGCAGTGAACACAGGAAAAGAATTTGCTGTCTGTAGGGATGCATGTCCTCCCCTGTGGGAACCACAATTACACATTAGACTGCTTGAGGCTGTCCCACAGTTAACTATTGCCCTGTTCTTTTTCGTTTTTATATCATTTCAGAATATTACAGGGGTACAAATGTTTTGGTTACATGGATTGCTTTTGTCCCATCACCCAGATAGTGTAAGTTGTACCCATTAGATATTATTTCACCCATCCCTTCCTCCCTCCTCCCATCCACACGATTTTCTACTTCCATCTGTGCACATGAATGCTGATCAGTTAGTTCCAATTTAATAGTCAGTACATGTGGCGTTTGTTTTTCCATTCTCATAATACTTCCCTTAGGAGAATGGTCTCCAGTTCCATCCAGATTGTTGCAAAATTCATTTTTAATGGCTGAATAGTACTCAATGGTGTTCATTTACTACATTTTATTAATCCACTCATGAATTGATGGGCAGTTGGATTGATTCTACATCTTTGTGACTGTGAATTGTGCTTCAATAAACATTCTAGTGCAAGTGTCGTTTTTTTAAGGCTGCCTCCCCTGCTCCTTTTTTTTTTTCATTTTAGATCATTTGCCACATTTTCAAATTCTCCTATCTTTTCTTCTGCAATATCTTATCTGCTATTAATCCATTTGGTGTTTGTTCATAAAGAGATATTATTTTTCAGAGCAGTTTAAGTTTAACAGAAAAATTGAGTTAAACATTCAGTGTATTTTTTTTTTATCTCAGACGTTGTAGTTTTATTTCTAGAAGTTTGATTTGAGTCTTTTTGTTCTATCTTCTTTGTCTCTGCTTGACATGTTCACTGTTTTCTTTAGCTATTTCAACAAGTAGAATACAGTTATGCTAATTATTTTTATGTCTTTGATGTTGTGAGTTTTACCTTGTTGGGTGTCAGATATTTTTGTATCCCAATAAATAGTCTGGATCTTGGTGTTAGCTAATTGGAAACAGTTTGACACTTGTGGGTCTTACTTTTAAGCTTTATTGTGTGGGACCAGGGCCTCATTTAGAGTACAGTTGGTTATTTCCCACCACCGAGGCAAGACTCTTCTGCGTACTACACCCAATGATCAAGGAATGATTAGATTTCCCAGTTTGGCAGGTATGAAGGTATAAAGAAGCACTATTGGCTGGGCGCAGTGGCTCACGCCTGTAATCCTAGCACTCTGGGAGGCCGAGGCAGGAGGATTGCGTGAGGTCAGGAGTTCTAAACCAGCCTGAGCAAGAGCTAGACCCCGTCTCTACTATAAGTAGAAAGAAATTAATTGGCCAACTAATATATATAGAAAAAATTATCCGGGCATAGTGGTGCATGCCTGTAGTCCCAGCTACTCGGGAAGCTGAGGCAGTAGGATTGCTTGAGCCCAGGAGTTTGAGGTTGCTGTGAGCTAGGCTGACCCCACGGCACTCACTCTAGCCTGGGCAACAAAGCGAGACTCTGTCTCCAAAAAAAAAAAAGAAGAAGCACTATTCCTAGACCACTGTGAGCTCAAGTACTTTCTCTGGCAGTTCTTTTCTTCACCTCAGTAATTTCTTCACATGTGTG
Organism: Mirza zaza; assembly: GCA_008750895.1. Lineage (NCBI taxonomy): Eukaryota > Metazoa > Chordata > Mammalia > Primates > Cheirogaleidae > Mirza > Mirza zaza. The sequence goes on along the minus strand of VSMD01103556.1, from coordinate 82,120 downwards.
TGGTGGTCTATGCTCAGCTGAATCACTATTCTCTGTGTGGGCATACACAGGTTTTTTAATGTCATTTTGTTTCAAATTTTTTGAAACTGATTTTGTTTTATTACTTTTGTTTATTAATGATGGAACATGTTTCCATGTGTCTGAAGTTAAATCTATAAAAAGGCATATTTTAAAGACCCTTCTATCCTCATCCTTTACCCTACTTCCTCCCTTCCATTAAAAAAAAATTCATGGTTCATGTTTTCCTTTTAAAATATATCCAAATAAATGCATCCCTCTCTCACTTCTTAAGAAATTGGTTGCATATTATACACTCTTTTGTCTCTTTCATTTAGCAGTATATTCTGGAGGTTTCTTCACAGTAGTGTGTAGAAATATGCTTCATTCCTTTTTATAGTTTCCAAGTTCTCCTTTGTGTGGATGCACCATTGGTTATTCAATCCGTCTCTTAATGATGGACATGGGAGTATTTCTAATCTTTAGCTAGTACACTTAGTACTATAATGAATAGTCTTGTACATTCAGCTTTTGCTGTTGTTGCTTTATTGCCAGTTCACCTTTGAGATTTCTAGAAGTGAGATTGCTTGGTCAGAGGATAAGAGCATATATGATTTTGGTAGACATTTCCAAATGCCATTTTGCATTCCCATTAGCAATGTTTGAGAGTGCTGTTTCCTCACAAAGTATGTCATCAAACTTTTGGATTTTATGTTTTATTCTATCATATACCTATTTTTCTCTTTTATAAATGTAATCTTTCACTGTGTGATCTATTTTACTTGCTTTTGGTATATATTTTGGAATTTAGGAAGCTGTGTTTTCATCTCTTACAGCAAACACATTTGAGAATAAAAGTACACAAAATGTCCCAAAATCTAGATTTGGAGTGGAAGGAAAGAGGCCACTTTTGGCCTCAGGTTTCGGCTGAGATGTCCAACACAGCTTACCAGAAACCTTGCTTTTTGGGAGGCAAATGATGCTGCATGCAAAGGTTAAAAAAAGTGATACTATTTTCTTTTCATTTAGCCATTTATCCAGGATTTTTGTATGAATAATCTTAATGAGGAAAAGGGATTTGTGGTGCTTTAAACCCCTAATACCCAGGAGGAACCAACTTTCCAGGCCTGCTGATTTTTGGTGTCATCAGTCTTAGATGATTAATGCCTAGAGAACAAACATCAGTGGAGTGACATGCACATCATGCCCAAGCAGGTGTTGCCTCTCCTATAAGTGAGCATTTTATCTGTAGTCTTTGTTGAGGAAGATGAGAAGAAAGGTGATTCTCATGGAGCTGTCTAGTGCCCTGGTTTGTTGAATGGGCTACACACATCAACTCACCTGTGCAAGCATGGCTGGCCCAGTGCATGCCACTTCTGATGTCCAAAACTGGTTTCTATATTTTGGGTATGTGTCTTAAATGTCTATTCTTTAGCCGGATGGCACTTGATCTTGTGTTAGCTGCTGGGGCTGCACAGCCTTCCTCGAGTGCTGCAAAGCTGGGGAGAGTTCCTGGCAATTTTATCATTGAACTCTTATGTCAGCTCTTTGGAGAGGCATTGGCAAGTTCAGAGACCAGCCCTGGTGGAGGGCTGTGATGTGGGCTGAAGTCAACTAGTTAGAGGCTGAAGAAGGCACGAGGAGGTTCTGTAAGTAACACTGAGGTCAACCTAGTAATTGGTTCAGCCTCAGATAGGTGGCTCACAAGTTCTTGAAATTTTTCTTTCACTTTCAATCATAAGAAGACCTTGACTGAGGAAGGTTAAACTGAAGATGAGAAGTCCAAGACCTTTATTGTCCTTCTTGTTAACCTCATATATAGCTCGTGGAGCAGTAGCAATCACTTGTAAAAATGCTTCCAAGATGGAGTAGTGTGAGGTTTGTAATATAACAGCTCAGGTTCCTAGCTGGACCAAAGCCTTAGCAATGTTTATGTGGAGGAAGGCTTGCTTTCAGTGCATGCCTGCTCTGTGCCAGGGAGTGTGCTAAGGCAGACGCCTTCCACTGCATGCAGTCCCCACCTTACACCTGTGAAGTGGGCAGGACTCTCTTTCACAGGTATCTTAAGAGGTTAAGAAACTTTCCTACTGTCATACAGCTAGTAAGTGGCAAGGCTACATTTTGAATAGAAGTCAGACTAATTCTAAAACCAGAGCTGATAGGCATTGCCAAGGTGATATGGGGACAGTGGCAGGTGAATGACACAAAAGTCTAGGTCCTTGCAGGAATGCTAAAGGAGACTTTTGATCACCAAAGGCCTTTTATATACCTAGTATCTTGCTCTGGCACCTACTTGTTCTCATTTGGTAGTCATAAGTACATGCCAACCCACTTTGAAGATGAAAAATCTGTGATACAGAGAGGTTAATTAAAATACCCATGGCTAAAGCTGCCAGCCAGAGTCGGTCTATCTGCTATCAAATTTTATGCCCTTTCATGTGCTTTTCTGAGTAGGTAGGTATTGATATCTGTATTTTGACTGACAGCTCATTCTCTCAGCCCAGGCTTCTATTTTGTTATATTTACATACACACAACACACACTCACACACACATATTTAATACTAAGAACTTACTATTTCAGGATTTCTAAGTGCTTTATGAATAAAGCTCATTCTGTCTCACTGATTGAAATAATCCTTCAATGGAGAAGCAGATGAAGTGATGGTTCATTTCATGTCTGCTTTCTGAATTGCATTGAAGAGGTGTTAGTTATACCTCTGACATTTCCTTTCTTTAATAAAAAGTCAGCACAGGAAGAATTTCTGAAAGAGCTACTGATTAAAATCAACATTTCGGTTTCAAAACAACAAAACCTTGCAGTAAGGAAGGCTTGGTAACCAACAAATGAAGATTCCTTGCCCAAAAGCAGTGGTTCTTAATTTACATGTAAAGAATAGGGGACATGTGGGAGCAAAGTTCAAGGAAGTCTTGGGCAGTATTTATGTTCATATGCCAAGTTTTCTTCAGTTTTTCTAGCATCTTCCATTTACTCTTTCGTGTTCTTTTTCTTTTTAGAGTCATAAATCAAGTATATTATATATGTTTGATTTCCATTAAAACCATGCCTAAATTGTTAACATGTACTTTTCCCAGCTGGGGGCAATAAGCATTATTTTTTAACAATTAAGCATGTTTATGATAAAATTATAATAAATCAACACAGCTATTCTTATTTTATTTTTAAATATCTATAATTTATTCAATGTTGAAAACCCTAAACACCACTAACTACCACAGGTTAAGCAGGAAGTCTCGTGTTTATTGCTATGTTCATTGAATTTTGACTAACAGTTTTCAATTTGCCAAGTTAGAAAAAGATAGCATGCAACACAAACCTTTTGAATCCCAGTCATGGATTAAACTGTCACATCTGGGCTTCTAAATCATGGAACCTCAGGAAGTAAGGTATGAAGATATTGGCAAAAAAATTAATCTAAACAGATGTTATTTTGGATTCTTGATAAGGTGAGGTAGAACCAGGGAGTCACAGCTGTCCTTCCTTAAGCTCCCTGGGTGTGAGGGCACATAGGAGCAAGCCACCCCTGTGCAACCTGAGTGTGCAAACAGAACAGCCGGAAGCACTCTGGGTAGAGGCAGATAGAGAATAATGGGCAAAACCTTAGAAAAATGGGAAGAATATAAGAGCCATAGTGTTTTCAACTCCACATGAAAGAGCAGATATTTTCTGTCTGCCTGTGCTCATGGAAGCCAGACTGGGTGGAGGGGTAACCTTATAGGAACAGGCATGCTCTTTGGTGTGGCCAAAGGTGTTCAATGCAGAGGGGCCTGCTGACAAGAGAGTCAAGACCATGTTGTAGGAATGGGACCCAATTGGGCCACTTGATCTACTTCAAAGCTGGTCCAAGGATCTTTGTTTTGAGTCCAGTTACATGTGATATTTTTAAGGACTACATTGTATTCATTGACTGAGGTGCCAGGTAATATCTGAATCATAAGAGAATCTCAGAAGTACTTTTCTCCGCCTGCCAAACTAGGAAAGCCTGTGGATTTGACCTACTAGCCACAAGTCCTTCAACTCTCCAGACTCCAGACAGAGCCGGCCCACTCTGGTCTAACTCCAGAGCATTCTGATCTGTGCTTCCTCCTGGCATCTTAGCCCTAGAGAAAACTACTATGCCAGTAATACTCTGTGAGGAAGGCTGAGCTCCTTGGTTTGCCTTGCCTTTTTCCACCTTATCCCAGGAGAATCCCTCTCTTTGCACATGACACATAATTATCATGAGCTCTTTGTTCCCCAATCTTCATCATAAACTTGATGGCAATAAACCATATTCATGTAGGTTTTCTGGAAAGAGATGGACACCACCCATTTCTCCCCCATCTTCTAAATATCACCACAGCACCCACCTATCTCATGACCATGAATCTGGGGGGGAAGGCAGTCTCCTCTGCCCACTTGCTCTCACCCCTAGAGCTGAAGATGCTCTGATCTCATGTTGTCGCTTTGCAATAAGGGTATGACAAGAGATACCAATGTCAGTTCATTGTCACCTTCTGTATCATGCTGTGTTGTCAGGAGTCCCTCTTCCACATGTGGGTTCTCTTTATCTCCAGGTTCAGTATCTTGGAAGATGTTTCTCCTGAGTAACAAGCTTGCTTTTAATCCTAGGACTTGGCTTGGTGAGTGCACTGATATATTTTCTTCTCTGCTTTGGTCATTAGGAATCATGGAATCAAATTTGCCTCTCCCCTGTAAGACTATATGGTATGCATATCTGTGTATTAATTTTACTCTTAGCTTGTTACTTTCCTGACTTTATTTGCCCTTCACCCTAATTTCAACTAATTAGTTTAATATTTTGTATAGTGTAGATTCTGTTAGGCTCCCACAAATGCTTTGTGAAATAAGAGAGTATAAACAAACCAGGTAGTAGATAAATATTAAAATAGTAGAACTATAAAATGTTCACTGTCCTTCCTCGGACTAAAGCAAGTCATCAGAACTCCTCAGAAAATCAGGTGTATAAATCTGCTTGGGTTGCCATAACAAAATACCATAGACCAGGTTGCTTAAACAACAAAAATGTATTTTCTAATGGTTTTGGATTGTGGAAGTCCAAGCTCAAGCAAGGTATTGGTGGTTTGGTTTCTCTTGGGGGTTCTCTCCCTGGCTCATAGATGGCCACTTTCTCACAGTGTCCTCAAGTAAGCCTTTTTTCTATATGTACCCTCATCCCTGGTCTCTTTGTGAGTACAAATTTCTTCTTATAAGGACACCAGTCAGATTGGATTAGGGCTCACCCTAATAGCCTTGTTTTAACTTAATCACATCTTTCAAGCTCTTGTCTCCAAATACAGTCACATCCTGAGGTACTGGGGGTTAGGGCTTCAACATATGAATTCTAGCAGGGGACACATTCAGCCCCAGGTGAATTGTGTAACATTAAGTGTTTTCATTGTGTGTGGTGGAAGGACTTTCTCATGGGTCTTTTTATCCTCTGGGTGGCTATGAGTCTTTGGAAGGCACTTAGCACATACCATGGCAGGACCACAAAATGCCTCCCAAAGGGCCTCTGCCTGTGGAACAGCAATGACTAATGGGACTTGATTTGTAACCATTTTTGCTTAGGGTCACCTGTGACAGATAAAGAGGACAAGCCTGACTTTCTCCTGTTAGAAATATTTGTCCACTCCTGTGCCTAGATGTCAAGTTCTAGGTGGTACATAGTTCCAGACCTGGAAGCAGCACCTCAGCAAATGTCCCAGCAACCACTGGGCCAGGGCACACTCCTTCTCAGCATGGTTTGTTATCACGCAGAGGTTCTTGATAAGACAAACCTACTGCTCCTGACCCTGCCATCATGGTGCACCGCGGTGAGGAGAGATGGTGAAAGGGCATGCTCACATTTGCCCTACCTGTCATCCAAAGGTGAGGGAGAACTTGGGCTTCTTAGCAGAGCCTCTGTAAGTCAAATTGTGCGAGTTCTTGATTCCAATAGTTAAAGAGTGGGGCCTTTGATTGAAGCAGACAAGTGAGCGAGTTTTCCAGGGAGGCCTGAGGAAAGCCAACTCATTATCCAGGTCTCTCAGCAGACAAATAACATTAGACATAGGAAGGTTTTCCCGAGCAAGTCAGAACTGGCTGAGCCTCTGTTTCGCACTATTGATTATGCTGTGGCGATGGCGTCCTGTTCTAGTTGTTGGTCACAGGCCTACCCTTGATGCCTGGCAGTGTGTGCAGGATGCTGAGCTCACGTGTGGCCCTGTCCTACATCAAAATGTGTGCGCCCTCACCAACGTCAGGTCGGAAATGAGAACGGCAAGAGGAATTTCAGACAAGGCAGAGGTGCCTCTGCTTTCACATCATCTTACGAGAGGAAAGAAGAAAAGATTACATTTCAATGTATTTTGTCAGCTGCGGTGTTCCGATCCCAAGAAATTATGATGCTCACCATGGCAAAAATCAGAGAACCGGCTGAGATTTGAGAGAAGCAGGGCAAGTGAGAGAATGCAGCTTACACAGTCACCAAGGATTCTGTCTCCTTTGTCTTTGGTTCAAGTCATTGTCGATTGGGTAATTGTTCGTTATTGTTCTGGGCCCAGGGATGTCCCCCGCTGCTGAAAGGCTGCCAAACTCTCTGTGGCCCCACCCAGTACTTTACGCAGGAGCCTTGAGAGAGCCTGCAATCATGCACCCAGATATCTACAAGTCTGCCAAACTCAGGAGAAATCAAGATCTCTACTTTCTGTTTTAAAAGAAAAACTTTTTCAAAGCAGTTTTAGGTTCACAGCAAAATTGAGAGAAAGGCACAAAGGTTTTCCATATACACATGCATGGCCTCCCTCATTATCAAATCCCCACCAGAGTGGGAAATTTGTTAAATTGATGAACCTATATTCATACATTATAATCACCCAAAGTTCATAGTTTGTTTTAGGGTTCACTTTCGGTGTTGTACATCCTATGGGTTTGGGCAAATATATAATGATACAGATATAATGAACCAGCCTTGCATACCTGGGAGAAATCCCACTTTGTCATGATGTATAATTCTTTTTATGTACTGTTGAATTTCATTTGTTAATATTTTGTTGGTAATTTTATATCTATATTCATGAGAGATATTAATCTGTAGTTTAATTTTCTTGTAACATAATGTCTTTGGTTTTCATTTAGGATGATGCTGGCCTCACAGAATAAGTTAGGAAATATTCCCTCTGCTTCTATACTCTAAAGAGATTGTAGGGAATTGTTATAATTTCTTTCTTAAATGTTTGGTAGAATTCACAGTGAACCCCTTTGGACCTGATGCTTTCTCTTTTGGAAGATTATTAGTTATTGATTCAATTTTGCATATATATATATATATAAACAGATGGTCTGTTTATTTTTGTGTGAGTTTTGGCAGATTGTTTCTTTTAAGAAATTGGTCCATTTTATCTAAGTTGTCAAATTTGTAGGCATAGTGTTCTTCATAGTGTTATTTTATTATCCTTTTAATGTCCATTGGATCTATAGTGATGTCTTCTTTTTCATTTCTGATATAAGCAATTTGGGTTCCCTCTCTCTCTCTCTTTTTTTTTTAATTAGCCTGGCTATAGCCTTATTGATTTCACTGATCTTTTCAAAGAGCCAGCGTTTGGTTTTCTAGATTTTCTCTATTGATTTCCTGTTTTCAATTTCATTAATTTATGCTCTAATTCTTTTTTTTTTTCTTCTGCTTACTTTGGATTTAATTTGCTTTATTTTTTTCTAGTTTCCTAAGGTAGAAACCCAGACTATTGATTTTATATCTTGCTTCTTTTCTAACATATTCATTCAATGCTATAAATTTTCTCCTATGCACTGCTTTCACTGCATCCACAAATTTTGATGAATGGTTTTCATTTTTATTTAGTTCAAAATATTTTTGTTTCTCTTGAGATTTCTTCTTTAACTCACGTGTTATTTAGAAATATGTTGTTTAATCTCAGTATTTGGGGATTTTTCAGTGTCCTTTCTATTATTAATTTCTGGTTTAATTCCATTGTGGTCTGAGAGTAGAATTATGTGATTTTTCTTTTTTTAAACATGTTAAAGTGTGTTTTATGGCCCTGAATATAGTCTGTCTTGGTTCCATGTGAGCTTCAGGTGAATTATATTCTGCTCTTGTTGCATAACGTAGTCTATAGATGTCAATTATATCCACTTGATTGACGGTATTGTCGAGTTCAACTAAGTCCTTACTGATTTTCTGTCTGCTGGGTTTATTTATGATAGAAGGATATTAAAGTGTCCAACAATGATAGTGGATTTATCTATTTCTCCTTTCACTGCCATCAGTTTTGCCTCATGTATCTTGATGCTCTGTTGTTAAGGCACATGTTAACAATGGCACATGTTAACACATGTTAAGGATTGTTATGTCTTCTTAGAGAAATGACATTTTTATCATTATGTAATGCCTATATTTATCCCTGATAACTTTCCTTGCTCTGAAGTTTGCTTTGTCTGAAATTAGTATAGCTACTCCTGCTTTCTTTTGATTAGTGTTTGCATGGTATATTTTTATCCATCCATTTACTTTTAGTCTGTTGTGTCTTTATATTTAAAGTGAGTTTCTTATGGACCCTCTGACATAGTTGGACTACTATCTACAGTATTTCTTGGTTTTTTTCTGTTTGTTGCCTTTGTTCTTTGTTCTATTTTTGTCTTCCATCCTTTCTCTTTCTTTCGCGTGTGTGTGGGGGGGGGCAAATAAAGATTTTATTTTGAGGCTCCTTCAAATGGTCAGTACACATTGAGTATTCCTTTTCTGAAATGCTCAGGACCAGAAGTATTTCAAATTTTAGATTTTTTAAGATTTGGGGGTATTTGTATTATACTTAATGGTTCAGCATCCCTAATCCAAAAATCTGAAATCTGAAATGTTCCTATGAGCATTTCAATTCAGCACTCAAAAGTTTCAGATTTTGGAGCATTTCGGATATTTGATTTTTGTGTTAGGGATACTCAACCTATAGTACACTATCATGAAAACCTTGAAGGCAAAAGTTGAGATGAGTGGAATTCAATCCCATGGGATGTCATAATGCTAGGCTGTAATCTTAGTGTAAATTTTTTTGCATCAAACAGTTTTTAAGATTGATTGGGTTCTAAAACAATAGATCACCCTTTACACAAAGTTCATAAAATCTGCCCCATTCTACTTAACTGATGCAAAATACTCCATATTGTGAATATATGGTCTGTTTTTAACCAGGATGCTATTGATTTTCTTTTGTGGTTTTAATTGAGCATTTTATATGATTCTATTATCTCTCCTTTTTTAGCATATTAGTTATACTTCTTTTTTTTTACTTTTTTAAGTTGTTGCCCTATAATTTGCAATATACATTTACAACTAATCTAACTCCACTTTCAAATAACACTGTAACACTTCATGAATAGTATGAGTAAGTTTTAATAACAAAATAATCCTGATTCCTCCCTCTCATTCCTTATATAGTTATTATCATTCATTTCATTTATATATAAACATACATAACCATATATATACACATAAGATATATACCTAAGCATATATAATTGAATACATTGTTGCTGTTTTTATTTGGGGAAAGTTATCTATTAGATTAATTAAGATTAAGAAAAATTCAGGTTTTTATTTACCTTGACTTATTCCTTTTTCAATGATCTTTTTTTTTACATAGATCTGAGTTTCTAACCTATGTTTTTTTCCCCTCTCTTAACATTTCTTGCAAGGTAGATATACTGGCAACAAATTCCTTCCACTGTTGTTTGTCTGAGAAAGTCTTTATTTTTGTTCACTTTTGAAGGATACTTTCTCAAGGTACAGAATTCTAGGTTGATGAGATTTTTCTCTCAACACTTTAAATATTTCATTCCATTCTCTTTTTGCTTTTGAGTGGTTTCCAACAACACAGATATAATTCTTATCTTTGTTTCTGCATAGGTGAGGTGTTTTGTTTTTGTTCCTCTGGATTCTTTCAAGATTTATCTTTTATCTTTGATTTCTTTGTAGTTTGGAAATGATATGCAGAGGTGTAGATTTCTTGGTGTTTATCCTGCTTGGTGTTTCCTGAGCTTCTTGAATCTGTGGGTTGGTGTCTGTTATCAACTTGGGGAAACTCTTAGTTATTATTGTTTTAAAATTTCTTCTGTTCCTTTTATTTTTTCTCCTTCTGGTATTTTTATTACATAAATGTCACACTTTCTGTAGTTGTCCCATAGTCCTTGGATATTCTGTTTTTTTTTTTTTTTTTTTTTTTTTTTTTTTTTTTTTTTTCAGGCTTTGTTCTTGCTACTTTTTGGTTTCAGAGGTTTTTATTGAGATATCCTTAAGCTCAGAGATTCTTTTGTCAGCCATTTTGCACCTACCGTTATAATAAGCCCATCAAAAGTATTCTTAAAGAATTTCTGTTACAATGTTGTTGGTTTTTTATCACTACCAATTCCTTTTGGTTTTTTCTGAGAATTCCCATCTCCCTGCTTACATTGCCCATCTATTCTTATATGCTAGCTACTTTACCCCTTAGAGCCCTTAGCATATTAATCGTAGCTGTTTTACTTTCCCAGTCTGATAATTTCAACATCCCTGCCACATCTGGTTCTGGCACTTGCTTTGTTTCTTCAAAGTATGCTTTTTTGCCTAGGCTTCTTTGGTGATAAAAAGCTGTCTTGTAATAAACTAAACCATTTAGTCTTCCAGGAATCTAACTCCATTCAATGATAAAACTTTGAGTACGTAGAGAATTTATAATCTCTTGGGTTTCATTAGAATTAAGTATTTGCTTCTCATTTTTTAAAATTAAAAATATGTGACCCTTAAAGAAGGAATAAAAAGAAAACTGAAGGCAGATTTTGATTTAAATTCTCTGAGGAATAAATGACAGGGATGCCCTTGGCTGATTTGGTGAGTGTGCTTCTTTACTGTCATGCATTCATTAACTAATAGTGTTTTGACTTTCTATTTTTATGGCCAACTCCTAATCAAGGAATGTTAAAGTACATTCACTATTATTGATATTCTAAGAAAGGGGACATGCAGAATAGCATCCATTAGTAACTCCATGTGGTGCCTCATCCATCTTCAGTGAGGGGTTCTGCTGGGTTAGTTTGCCCACTCTTCAGGCAGTAGAATCTTACCTGTAATAGCCAGGGAAGTCTTAATATAGTAAAACATGGAAGGGATTCTTAACTTAGAACTGTCTAAAGCATCTTAAGGATTTGTTTCATGTAATCAACCTTACATTCTGGCATGAGAACAATTTATGAATGCAAAAATATGTAAAAACAAATTCTGATGGCCAAATGTATGGAAATGAGCACAATAAATGTCCACCTCCTCCTTTAAGAAGATCAAATGACACTCTACAAATGGGACACCTGCACTCGAATGTTTATAGCAGCACAGTTCACAATCGCAAAGGTGTGGAAACAACCCAGGTGCCCATCAGTACATGAGTGGATTAATAAAATGTGGTATATGTATACCATGGAGTACTATTCAGCTTTAAGAAACAGTGGTGATATAGCACCTCTTGTATTTTCATGGATAGAGCTGGAACCCATTCTACTAAGTGAAATATCTCAAGAATGGAAAAACAAGCACCACATGTACTTACCAGCAAATTGGTATTAATGGATCAACACCTAAGTGGACATACAGTAATAACATTTATTGGGTGTCAGGTGGGTGGGAGGAGGGAAGAGGGGATGGGTATATACAAATATAATGAGTGAGATGTGAAACGTTTAGGGGATGGTCACGCTTGAGGCTCTGACTCAAGTGGGGAGGGGAGCATGGGCAATATACGTAACCTTAGCATTTGTACCCCCATAATATGCTGAAATTTAAAAAAAAAAAAGAATTGGGGATTGCCCTTTTACAATATGACTTCTCCAATCTGGTATAAGTCTTTCTTTTCCTTGTCTAGTATACATTTTGCTGGTGGTCTTCTGCACATTCCACTCTATTCTGGACTGAGATGACCTATTCTTTTTAAGAGTTCTTTTATAATTTTGCAAACATTATTTAAATATGCATCTGAGGATTCTCAGGATTCAGTTTAGTGCAATTTATTGGCTGGCTTTTGTTTAACTCCTGTACCCTCTAATGTACTCTGTAAAATGCTTGGTGCTACTCAATTCCCCCAGAATACTTTAGGCTGTTTGCTTGGTTTACAGCTCTCTCTAATATTGAGATTCTTGTTCTCTGAGTATTCTACCTGCCATGATCCTGAGAAAGACATTTTAAAATTCATTGACATACACTCTTCCTCAATTGAATCTTTGGGGAAAAAACCAAAGCAATGCAAATTGGGCTCTGAATTTATTATTTTGATTGTTAAAAAAAATCATTGGAACATAGAGAGTAATTTTCTAGTTGAGATCTGGCATAAAATGGATCTCCTACCATCAGAAGCATGGGTGCCTTAAAACAACCTCCTGTCCTCTTGCTTGCAGTAGCTCAGAAAGGTATTCTCATTAAACACAACTCCCAGACAATGACCTTTCATTACCTCCCAAAATCACACCAAGATTCTTCATGGGCTAGAACATCTGGGTACAAGACAAATGCTTTCTAATTTTTTGACAATATTTTCTGCTTAAATGGAAGAATGGAAGGTAAATTAAATTAGGAGGTGAGTCTCTTGCCAGACAGCCTGAAGAATGCTATAGAGAAAACTTCCTTTTTATTCAGAAATGTGAGGGTGAAACATTGCATTTTAAAAGGCAGATATGATTTCTTTATTGCATTTTGTCCATAGAAAAATATACTATGAATACAATGATCTAGATAGGTTCTTTGGTTTGTTGCTGATTTCTGAACACAGAGATTATGTGTTCAATAAATAGCTGTTGGATGAGTAAATGGATGAATGAAATATGGGGTCATAAAAAATGAATTTTCTTCTTTATTGTACTCTTGAGTCTCTAAAAAGTTGCTCACTAATCTGTGACAATTCAGATCCTTAGTTCTCCTAGATGAATTGTGAATTAGGCCTAAGGAAAAGGTACATAGGGGCAGTTTTCAGAAACACATAGGTTTGTTTTCTCTGGGCAAAATGTAGGGCTACGGTGAGGAACTGGGTTTTCATGTGAAAATTAATATGAGATTTTTATAGGAGATACCTCATGGACTACAAAGACTAATTCTCAGGATTAGATGAGGAGAGATTTTGTAGACAACTTCACTGATAAACAAGTTAGCTATTTAAAATCTCTTGCATCTCAGTTTTTCTTTTGTTTTTTGTTTTTTTACTTTTACTTTGTACAAAACATATATTTTCAAACTTAAAAGTGAAAAGCGAGTCAGAGGGGCTGGCATTCACACCTTTTGAGTGTCAGCTGCAGTGGGATGTGTTTCTTGGCTGCTTCTGAACATCTGCAGAAAAAAGCATATTGTGTATCTGTGCAGAAGATTGACAAATACAAGAAAAGATAAGAGTTGTATAACAGAATAATGCAGCATCTTAAGCAGTTTGCACCATCCAAACTGTTCTAAAGTGAAAATGTTTCATTTTTTAAAGCTGCTGTTGTCAATATTCCTTATTGACAGGATGTCTGTAATTATGCACTCTGGTTATTTGCTTCTAGTTTCACAGCACAAGCATCCCAGACTTCCTTCCTAAGCCTGGTGACGGGAGAAGGAAATATCTATTGGCTCTGTTAGCTGTTTTCCCTCCTCCCATAAACTCTATTGTGGATTAGTGGGGTTCCTGGGATCCCTTGTCCTTTGTTTAAGTGTGTCCAGAACTGGAAGATTTCAAAGCCCAGAATGTAAAAAAAAAAAAAAAAAATTATTGACACATAATATTTGTCTATATTTATGGAGTACATGTGATATTTTGTTATATCCATAGAATATGTGATGATCAAGTCAGGGTAGCTAGGATATCCATCACCTTGAGCATTTATGATTTCTATGTCTTAGGAACATTTCAAGTCCTCTCTTCTAGCTATTTTGAACTGTACAATATGTTGTTGTTAACTATAATCACCCTACTGTGCTATTGAGCATTAGAACTTATCCCTTCTATCTACCTGTGTGTTTGTATCCATCAACCTACCCCTGCTCATTGCCCCACTGCCACCACCATCACACAGGAAAGCCCAGGACTTTTAGATCACCTCTGTGACTTACCAGCTCTGTAGCTTTGGGAAAATTGTTTAAGTTTTCTGAGCCTCCTTTTTTTGCTCCATCAAATGATAAAGATTTCGTAACAGTGAGGGTGGGAAAAAAAATGGAAAAGATAATGTCGCCTGCTCTCATTTATTATAAATGTTGAATTAAATGCAACAAAGCAAACAGAAGCACCTTGCTGTATTCCATGTATCGACTGAATATTGAGAGAATCATGTTGGGAAAATCGTGGAAGAGGTGAAGTATTGCACAGTGGGCTAAGACAGCCCATGTTTGCCACTTGGAGGTGAGACTATAAGCAGCACTAAAAAAGGTTGTACCTGAACAGTATAGTGCCTGCAAATATTTGGTGTATGCAAATCAGTAACATCTAGTGATAAACATCCTGGAGAAGTTGAAGGTTTAGCAAAAGTTGCAAGCCACTGGCTGTTTTAGAGAGCTGCTGGGTAATTCAGTGGAAGCCTACAAAGGCTAGAGGTATTTGAACTTATTTTTTATCTTAAAGAACTAAATGTTTGGTTGATTTAATGTATCTTAGGAAAATCTCGGAATCTTTCCTAGTTACCAGGTAGGTATGAAAAAGCTTAGAAGGTAACCAGGCCACAAGTCAGCCAAGAAGCCACCAGTTTTGCCTATAAAATTTTAATCACCCAAGGGAAGGCACCTAAAGCCAAAATGGGGGAGAGTGGAGTTGGATGAGAAGTATGATTGCCCTGAGATGTTGGAAGCATGGTTCTTAGAGTCAGAGAGAGATCTGGGTTCAAATTCTGATTTTTTGCCACTAAACGACTATGATCTTAGGCAAGTTACTTTTCTTCTTTTGAGTTTTAATTTTATCACCTATAAAATGTCGATAACAATGCCTGTGTCCCAGAGCTGAAATAATTAGATAACACATGTTAAGTGCTAGGCATAGTAAGTGACATATGGGGAAAGCTGGTAAATTGCAGCTTTTATTACCCTTGCCCCTCAGCGGCCACCTCTTCTCCTATATCAGTATCACTGTCTGCCACAGTGACTGCTGTGTCCAGCTGCTGTTTTTATCTTCGATGCTGCCCCAAACTGGCTGATTGGAAATGTACAGGCCCACACTGTGGAAATTATAACAGTTCTCATGTGTTAGAGACATTATAGTATCTTCTTAGGCCACCGACCAAGGGGCAGCAGGCTTGTAGGGGAAGGCAGGTGGGATCTGGAGGTTAAGCAGTGTAGGTGTGAGCACATTTTGCAGATGAATGTATCTGCTAAAACATACTCTAAGATACTCTTCCTAGAAGAGTATCTTCTAAGCTTCAGCCTGTGTGCAGAGCAGACCTAGGATCAAAGTCTCCTGAGTACTAGTCCAGGCAATATAGGTGTAGTGTGGATCTCAGGGTGGGTGTAGGCTCCAAGGATCCTTCCTTTGAGGAATGAGGAATCTGCTCCTAGCCTGACACTGTTTCTTTAGAAGGCACTTAATATTTATTGAATGAGTGTTCAGTCTTACAACTGTAGCTTCTACATCTGCAGTAAGCAGCACAGACACAAGTTGATTCTTTCTAATCTAGAATAGGAGCCAGGGTAATTCAGCCAAGTCCTGGTACCCCTAAGACACTCACAAGTGCCTGTTTCAAAATAGTTCAAATAGGAAGACTAGAAAGGAAAGGGAAGTAGACAAGACATAGGAAGTTTTTACAGTCCTCACTGTGTTATAGACACAGCAACACATCATATTATTGCATTT
Source organism: Mirza zaza (assembly GCA_008750895.1). Classification (NCBI taxonomy): domain Eukaryota; kingdom Metazoa; phylum Chordata; class Mammalia; order Primates; family Cheirogaleidae; genus Mirza; species Mirza zaza. Next base: position 66,287 of record VSMD01103556.1, on the reverse strand, counting down.
CCCTGGATACAATTTTGCTGTTTTAAGCCAGCACGAACGAAAGAACCTTAGGAATTTTAATGAGCAGGACTTTTACAATACTGTTGCTCTTCTTCTACAACAACAGTAGCATATGAGTGCAAAGTAGGAATAGTAGTTTTGCTCCCCAGGTTGACATCTGAACCAAGTAGCATTTCAACATTATGCTTTTCCCAAAAGTAAACGAAATGGAAATTCTTTCCACTCATTTAAAAGGTTTTCAAGTGAAGGTATATTTACTTTTCAGTCCACTGCATTGGGAAATAATTGTCAGATGCGAACTTAACAATGCTGACATTTATTCTTGTAATGACAACTAATTCTCTTTGTCTAAATATACCCAAGATACTGGTGGAGAATCTCTTCATTCATCTCCAGAAATCCCTCTCATTGCTTTGTTCCAATTTATCCATGGAGAAAAAGTGTGTGTGTGTGTTACATTAAGGACGTTGTATTAACACAATTCTGTAACCATGATATCATACCACCTCACATACTATTAATATTTATCTCATGTACTGTTAAAGCATAGATGGCAGGAGATTGAGGTGGAAACTCACAGAACATCCATCAAGAATACTGGATTCTCTTGTACTCATTTCAGATGTTCCAAACAAGGATGAGGTTGTTTGACCCATAGCTCATTTAATATCAAATTACACAACAAATCTTATAAGAAAATCTTCTATGCTTAGAGAATATTATATCTTAGAAAGGAATCTTACCCAGCCTGTCTCAACTTGTCTATCAGTCAGGATCCTGAGAAAAGAAACAACACCAATTATTTTAATGAAGAGGATTTAATATAGAGTTGTTTACTAGGTATTGGGGAACTAAACCGATGAAATAGAGACACTGGAATATCATGGAGAAGCAACTGCAGGGAGCAGCTGCCGCCTGTCGGCTGGGAGAATAGAGGGAAGAATTGGGACTGTTAAAACTTAGAGGCCTGGAGGAGGGTCCCATGGAGCAGGGACTCAGACCTCTGAGGAGGAGGTACTGCTTTCCTCCTGCTAATGTCTCTGAGCTGGCAGGAGGGGCTCTGTGGGGTGGTCCCCATATTTCAGAGGAGAGGGTGCCAGCTGGCAGGTTCTGGTGTTTCAGGACAGAGCGGGGGCAGGGGGACAATGATCCTGGGTCTGCACATGTTGGTGAAACTACAAACTGGATGCAGCTGCAGCTGGCGAGAAGTGTTGCCAACGTGACATTCATAGGAACTGTAGGGTAAATCTCTTTTTTCTCCCCCAGCTTTCCAGTCTCTCTATAGCACCTCCTACTGGCAGAGCCTGATAGGAAGCAACTGGAAAGCTAAACTACAATTGTCAGACCCTTGGGCTCCATGTTGCAAGGCAGAGTACAGAGGAGTGAGTTTGGAGTTGAGAAAATATTAATAGCTTAATAAATGGCACAACCTGACTGCCCACCACACACCAAAGACATTTCTTTGAGCAGAAACTATGCTTGTGTGTTTCTTCAATATTTTTAACTATGGTCCTCATGTTGGACATTAGATCTCTAAACTATTCATCCTATGTAGCTGTACCTTCTCACCATTTGACTTACAAGGTACAAAGGCACTTATGGGGTACCTTTTGGCTCTTCATTTACCCTCTACCCCCACAACCACCATTCTACTCTTTCTATGTACTGTATGTATTTTTTTTTTCTTTTTTAGATTCTACATGCAGTAAGATCATGCAGCAGTTTTCTTTCTGTGTCTGGCTTATTTTGCTTATCACCATGTCCTCTAATTTTATCCATTGTTATCACAAATGGCAGTAACTCCTCATTTTAAGGCTGAATAATATTCCAGTGTTTGTGTGTGCGTGTGTGTGTGTGTGTGTATCTATATATATATCTCACAATTTCCTTACTTATTCATCTGTTGATAAATGTGGGTTATTTTCATATCTTGCCATGTTCTTATTTTTTTAGTTATCAATATGAAGGCATAAAGATCATTATGGCTTTGTACATGTGTACATTGCAAAGACAATTCTCAAAAGGCTGTTTTCTTTCATATACCAGGTAGATAGTAGTTGTGTGGTTATTATAAACATATGGTTCAAACAGCCTAATTTCCTGAAAAAAGGAAAGAAACATTATGCCTGAAAAACATTTGATTCTCTACTCAAATAGAACTTTTTAGTGCCAAGAAAAGCATAAAACAACCTAATTGCTAATCACATTTTTGAATGATCCCTAATTAGAACAAAATTTAAAGTGAATACAGCCACATTAGAAACTCCTCACAGATCCTTAATTTGTATCTATCACTCATAAAGCTAACCTTCCATGTCCACCCCTCTGCACTACTGGCTATAGAGGAGCACATAATTTTATTCATATTGAACCTATTTCTCAAATGCAATCACCTTTCCCAGGTATGGACACAGAAGGTACATTTAGCAGCATCACTAAGTGACAAAGTTCTTAAGACCTGGGCTATTCTGAGTCTTGTCCTTTTGATTATATTTAAAAAGAAGAACATGCATTAACTAGTTTTCTTAAGGCCCCAAACCTTAGCTTTTGCTTGTATTTTGATTATGTGTGATTTTTCCTTTTGTTCTTATTGAAAAGCATCTTCACGTCTGTCTGTCCTTAGGCAGAAACTGAGAGAGAAAGAACCTAGGCCAGCATCAAACACTGTCTGGCTTAGATCCAAGAGGTGGAAAATGTTCCTCTTAACTTCAGTTTGTGAATTTTTTGAAGTTAACATTTGCACTTCCCTTGATTTGCAAAAACCAATGACAAAGAAACCATTACATAAGAAAAATTAAATACAGAAACATCCGGTTCCTAAACATACATAAATAATTCCAACTTTGCTAGAATGTAGCACTTCAGAAAACATTTCAGTGGAGCAGCGAAAGGTTATAGAGAAGCTTTAAAATGGCTTAATTCCAAAAGGAAGTTGAAATGCTTTAAAGTCTGGACTCAAACTACTTTAATGCTGGACCTTTGGGCAACAGTTCCCTTTTTGTATAGAAAATAATGGGGTGAGGCCTCAATCCCACCAGCTGTAGTTTGTGGGCACCCTCAGGACTGAATCTAAGCCAAGCAATTGCCACTTAGGCAATTGACACACCTAGGACAGTGTCAGCAGCACCAGGTATTGCATAAATCAAGGCAATGTTGAAGGACTCTGTGTGACAGAATTTTGGAGATGAAGCAAATAAAACATGATCTGATTCCATGATAAGGTTCCTGCAAAAGCCAAAAACTCAGCATCAGTTTGAATGCAGCAGCTGTTTCGGCCTGGTGCTGATGGGAGCATTGGTTGCACCTGGTGGGTGAGCAGTAGTGAGATTCTCTGGCTCATTCCCTCTTTCCCCTGTAACATTTGCAGAAGGCATCCTTGGCTCATGGTCTGCACTGCTGATGATGGATGCTCCTGCTGGTTATTTCTGTTCCTTAAAGTGTGGTCTTAGATGGGAGCACCATTATCACTGGGAAGCCTGTTAGAAATGTAGAATCCCAGGCCCCACTCCAGACCTACTCAATCAGAGACTGCAGTTTTAAACAAGGTCCCCAGGTCAGACACACCTATGCAAACTGTCCTGCTCAGCAGGTATGACTTGGCCCACGCTGACTTGAATACACTGCATGTATTCCCAAAAACATTCTGCTTCCAGCTTAAGCCTATTTCCTGCTTTCTTCTAATTCTTTAAGTGCCACATGAATTCTTCATTGGCTTTTACTTTGATTTTACCTCTATATCTTCTCCCATTAGATAAAATAATGAAGTAGAATGAAAGGAAGGAAAGGAGGAAGAGGGGAAGGAAGGAAGGAATAAAAGACACACTGAAGGAAGGTGAGAAGGAAGAAAAGGTGGGAAGGAAGGTAGGGCAGGAGGGAGGGAGCCCTAATTTAAGATTGTGCCATAGTGTTGTTGGACTCTCTGAGCTCTGTTTCAAACCCACACAAACTCGCAAACACAAACTCATCCCTTTCACTGTTTCCATTTTAAAATGAAGCAGTTATTTTCATACAGAGTTGAAGAGAGTCTTATGGGTGCAATAATTTGGAAAGCAATTCAGTAATATCTATTCATATTTTTAAATGAAAATTCTCTTTAATACAGCAATTTCAGAGTTTATGCCATATAAATACTTGCATAAATGCACACAAAAAAATGTATGTCAATGGTATCTATTGCAGGATTTTTTTTTCATAACAAAAAGCTATAAATGGCCTAAAGGTATCAATAAGAGTTGTTTTGAAAAATCAACATATATCTCTGCAAAGAAATACTACTCTGGCATTAAAAAGAAGTGAGAAAGATCTTGTGTGCGGTTGTGGTGACCTCTCTAGATTATATTGATAACTGAGAAAAGGAAGGTGCAGAACAATAAGCATGGTATGATCCCATCTAGATGTCATTTTTAGTGTGTGTGCACATGTATGTGTGTGTATTTATAAAATGTAGTTAATAATTTACTGCATTTATATCCAATGGAATATTCTACAGCCATTACAAACACTATTTTGGCAGAATTTTGAATAACTTGAATAATTTTTAATTCTTGTGATGTAATTCTAAGTGATAAAAAAAAAAGCAGGATATTTGTTAAGGTTTTTTGCCCACTCTTCTTGAGCATTTTCCAGTGTTATTAAATATTCCCCCCAAATGATTAATTTCTCTAAAATATAATATTCTACTCTTGGGTTTTTAGGTTGTTTTCAGTTTTCCAATTCATACATAATGTTGACATAAACTTTTTTTTTTTACCTAATGTTATTTTAAGTTATTTCAGAGTGAGATAAATATCTTGTAATTACTGGTTCATAGGATGTGACTTTTGTTATAATTACTAATTCACAGATGTGACTATTGATACTTATTGCAAAACTGGTTTCCACAAAGATTTTTAATGTAATACTCCAATTTTTGCTAATGTGATTGGTTATTAAAAGTCACTATTCAACAAACTTTTGAATTGGAAAGAAAACAGTTATTTATGCCTACTGTGTGCTAAGATCCCTGGAAGGCACAAGGTACATCATTACAAGTAAGACACAATTCCTGCTTTACTACTCAGAGTGTGATCTTGGGGTGGCATGGGAGAAACAGACACTTAAACACACAATTACACTGTGATGTGATTCAGGCTATCATAGAATTATGCCCATAGTACCATGGAAACTCAGCATAGCATAATTGTAAGAATTAACCAAGAGACTACTTTGCTTTGAATATTCTTCTCCCACCTTCCAACTAAATAGTGGTGTTAACTTGGAGGTAGGTTTGTAGGGGAAATCTCTTCTCTTCTTACTTTTATCAGAGTTCAGTATTAACTGCACCTGATTATGACAAGGAAGTAGAAATTCTTAATTTTTGGTGTCAAGGTCTGGCAACATTTATATGTTTCTTTCAGAGATTCAAAAAAATAAGCCTCCTTCAAGGACACATACATTCAACTATAACCAAACCTCATCTCTACCATCCTCATTTCTTCCTGGCTGCTTGGAGTAGAAAGATGGTTATTTAGCTTCTGAAAACATGTCCTCCAATTTCCAAAAAACAAATCTCCAAGGAAATGAGACAACCTAGCCTCCACGAATAGCATTTTCTGCTCTCTTAATATTTGTTAAGTCAGGAAATTTTAAACTTAAATATTCTAATTAGGTTGAACTATATGAAATTGCCAATATTTGACTTTTTTTAAGCTGTAAAAATGGCAATTCCATATGATTCTTTGTTTCAGTTAATTCTTTGTTTCTTCTCTCAGACCATATGTTAGACCTAATAGAAATTTTATTTTACACCAAATAATTTCTGCAGTACCTTCCCCAGATACAAAGAAAAGAAGAGAAAAATTGTTAACACATGCTTATGCTTGGTTGTCCCTTTCTAGTCAGATCATCAGTAAGATAAAATTATAATATAGTAGTTCCAGAATTAAAGGGGGAGATGTATCCTGCCTATTTAAGCAAAGAGAGTTTCTAGTCAATGCAGAATTAGGAGCCAGGAGCAAGTGTGTAAGCAAGTAGACCCAGCAAATACCAAACTGTAATTCAAAGTCTCCGTCCCATAAAAGGCTGGTGTCAGCCTGTTAAGACAGAGAACTGTAGCTATTAATACTGACAATGTGTTATGAATCAAAGATTATTATTAATGCAAATCTGTCCACCGGAGATGGGCAAGTGGGAGGGCAAGAAAAGGGAAGAGCGCTTCAGTCTGGAATTGATGGTGGCCTCTTCTCTATATCTTTAGCAGATTTTAACTCATATTGTAAAAAAGTGAACTTAGTGCTTACGTAGAGCATGGTGGTACGGGAAACAATGCTTCTGAGCTTAGAAAGCTGTCCTGATCTTGTAAAAGCATCAGAATTCTCTGTTGCTACTCAACATGCAATCACTGCTCCAGCCTGTATTTCTCAAACTCTAGTATGCATATGATTCACTTGGGGTTCTGTTAAATGAAGATTATGATTTAGTAGGTCTGGGGTGGGGTCTGAGATTCTGCATTCTGATCAGCTAAAGTGATGCAATGCTGCTGGCGTGATCACACTTGGAGGCAAGGTTTCGTAGAGCATCCTTGTGATGGCCTTGGTTCCTCTTTTCTAAATCATCAATCTAACCTGCAGGTCACATACTGAGCACCGAAATCAACAGGCTTCCATTCCCCTTCAGTGACCTTGCTTTCTGCTCACTGGAATCCTTCCACCTATAAAATGGGGTTAACAACCCATGTCAGAAGTCCACCAAAGGACAGAACCTTAGGCTTTCCAGCTAGAGGAAACGTTGCAGATGATCTGATCTACCCTGTTCCCTTCCTCCCCCCATCACATCCCATGCCTGAAAGCCTACCCACTGAATTTGCAGTTGTTACTTTCTTCCTATCCCATAAGACCTGGGAAGGCTTTGCAGCATAAGGGCCTCTTGCAGATATTTTCAAATCAGTGAAAGTAGCCAGGAAAAAATAAATAAATAAATAAACTATTGCTCAAAACCACTCAGCAAACCCCACCTTAATGAGAGATTTTGTCCTTTGGCTTCAAAAAGCAATGAAAAACCCAGCATTTCTAGGTGAAAGGTGTTAGCAGTTCCCCTCCTGTTCTGCTCTTTCCCCAAAGCAGAGCTCAGTCTTTATTGGTCCCCTTCTGTCAAGAGCATGTGTCAGCTTCAATTATTGTTTTGCAAATTCATTTCAGTCCTTTAATGCAATTTTCAGAGAAAGAGATATTGATTCCCCAATCTCAGCTGTTTTTCTAAGGCCTATACCAATTGGTCTTCCTGGTCTCTCTGTCTCTGTCTTCTCCCTGGCTGTCTCCCTCCCTCCCTTCCTCTCTCTCTGGAATGCATGTCACATTCCTGGTAACTGTTCTATAATGAACCCATCTGTAGTCTTCAAAGGAGAGATATAATAAAGGCGTTGTGTGAATATGTTTGAAAGAGAAAGTGGTAAAAATCAGCATTTTTTAATGGTGAAACACTTCAATTTGGATATATAAAATGATACAAATTAAATGTAAATGTGCGTCAGGAGTCAGGATTAAAAGTTTAATGAATTTGCTGCTCTCTTTTCTTCTTTGTATATTGCCATAGCACCATTTTTAAAGTTCAACAGGTCCTCTTCTTAATGAGAGTCTCTGACCACTAAATTTCACACCACATGTGGGCAAACCTAATTTATTATGCAAAGCCAAGGCTCTTTTGAGAGTGGAATGCGCAGCCCTTGGAGATTGTGCTCCTGCGTCAGGCATGCGCTGGGACCTTATTGGGCTAACAAACACATGGTTACTATGATTATAGGAAGTTTGTGACATGGGACTCAGTAACACTTTGGCATTCATAGGTGAATTTATTAAAGAAAACATGCACCAAACAGACCTAAATGGGCAAGGAAGGATTTATTCAAGGCTATTGCAATAGGTCAGAGATTAAACTAGACTCTGAACATAGCAGGGACAGCTGGGGATTTATAGCCAGTGGGCATCGTGAAGGGGGTCAGTGGATGGAAAATTACTAAGAGGAATTTGGGTAGGTATTGAGGGTGGGAGGATTCTTGCCAAGGTGGGCTCAGCAGGCCAGGGACAAAGGCATAGTCCAGAAAAGGGCCCAGAGGGTCCTAATTAAAGTTTGGTCAAGGAGGGAGTCCTTGTCAAATCTCAGCAAATGAAATGCAGCTTTTTAAATTCACTCTTAACCAAAGAAACCCAATAGTTTCCCAGTCATGAGAACTTATCCTTGCTCTGAGAAATTCTTCCAAAGTTGTTTATGTTCTGTTTTTTTTTCCTTTGTGACCCACTGCTCTCTGAAGCCCAGTGCTCACCACTGGGCAGCTTCTGCTCCATTCTGCATTCACTTTCTTATCTATAAGATGATGGTGTTCAATTAGGTAAGCTCCTTGGTACCTTACAGGAATTTTTAAAAATTCTGTAATTCTGGTTTTTAAAATTACTCTATCCCTCTCTGGATTATGCTCCTTTATTATAAAATATCCATCTTGAAGCCATTTTAAAGGATTGAATATGAGTGATAGTAAATCAATCTGAAAATAATGACTTAATGTAGAACCTGTTTCTGAAAAGTGCTATTGTCTGTGTTTAGGTTTTGTAGTTTAATATACAGTGAATCCAGGGAGATATGTGCAAAAATGTTTACAGCAGCTTTATTACTAAACGTGTTGGGGGTGGGGGGTAAGGTACCAAAAGAGTTATGGAAACAACCTGAAATGAACTTCAGCAGGGAATAAATACAGAAATAATGATGGAATGCCACACAGTGCAAATCAGTGAGCTATAGGATTAAAGGGGATAAATAATTCTGAACAAAAACAGCAAGAAAAAATTATGATACCATTTACTTAAAGTATAAACACATAAAACAGCACTATTTATTTCTAAGGGATACATATGTACAAACATATAGTAAAAGTATATTTTATTTTATTTTATTTATTTTTTGTTTCAGCATATTATGGGGGTACAAATGTTTGGGTTACATGTGTTGCCTTTCTCCCTCTTACCACCACCCCCCCACCCCCGGAGTCAGAGCTTCAGGCATGTCCATCCCCCAGATGGTGCGCGTCGCACTCATTATGTATGTATATACCCGTCCCCTCCCCCCATCTGTCTAATGCCCGATAAATGTTGTTCCTATATGTCAGACTCAGAATAGTGGTTACCTCTGGAGGGTGGGAGGGGAATATGATTTGGGAGGGGAATTCATGGAGCTTCAGCTGTATACTGCATTTGCTAATGCTTGGTTTCTCAAACTGGGAGTTAGATATGTGAATGTTCACTGTACTTCACACTTTTTCATATGTCTTAAAAATGTCTTATGACAACCTTATGATAAAGTTGGGAAGGTCATGAAAAGACATTGCACACATTTGTTTACAGATTAGAAACAGTGGTTTAGTGAATCACTGTATTTCTTTAATAGTGAAGACTAACATGGATTTAAAATCATCTTGCTACCTGCCCTGCAATTACAATACAGCAAATAACAATAACAACAAAAAACAAACAAGCAAAACTTCTAGAGTACACATTGCTGAAGGAACTACTGGTCAGATATCAGTCTTGAGTTGTAATTACGTACTTATATGTGTAATTACTATTGTTATTTACTTAAGATCTTATGTTTTCATAAACATATGATGTTTAGACATAAAATTGAGATCAGATGCTGAATTGATAAATAAGCAGTTTACTCTGCAAATAAGCACAGACTCAGCTTCAAGCTTTCAGATGGCCCAGACAAGAGGAGGAATCCCATGAATTATAGAAACCAGCTCAGTGAGAGAGTTGGATTTTTCTTGGCTCTAAAATTGGGGAAGAATTAATCACAAGGATCCTTAGGCAGAGGGCACTGAGGCATTTTAAATGATGCACCTATGGATTTGCTCTTGGCAGTGGCTCCTTATTATTTATCCATTCACACACACACCCAGAGTGATCTTGTTATAACCAATCTCAGATCAACTCAACCTCCCAAAGGCTTCCCATTGCACCGATGGGAAAGTCAAGACCCTTACCTGGCCTCCAAGTCTCTGCCCCTGCCTGACCATCTCACCTATCCCATCATTCTGCTCTTAATCAGGCCCTAGCCACCCCAGTTGTCTTTTCTTCCTTACAGAGCTCATGGGATCTGGGCATTTCCTCTTCCCTTAGTTGGGAATGCTCTTCTCTCAGATCCTGCTTGGATGATCATGTTTATCATTCAAGTCTCCATTCAGATGTCATTCCCAGCCCCATCCCTCAAAGAGTCTTTCCTTAATTGTATTAGCAAAAGCCATCCCCCCAATACCATCCCTAAACCCCAGGCAAGAGGGGTGCTCTGTACCCCATGCTATACAGGCTGCCACCTTGGGCATCCTCCAGTCACATCCCTCCCTATGGAACAAGGAGCCCATGGGGCCATGGGGACTTACATACTCAGAGCCTGTGTCTCCTCTTCTAGGTCATGCCCTGTACTGTGGTTTGAATGTGTCCCCTCCAAAATTCATGTTGAAACTTAATGCCCATTGTGGCAGTATCAAGAGGTGGGGCTTTAAGGAAAGTGATTAGGCGATAAGGGCTCCACCCTCATGAATGGATTAAGGCTCCTAAGTTTGCAGAGCCCTGAGCCCAAGGGGTGGTCACACATAGTAACTGTTTGCAGGAGATAGGGGTGGGTCTTGGACATATAGGGGCTGAGGTATCACGTGTGTGTGCGAGAACCTCCTTACCATGAGAAATGGAGCCAGGCTAAGAAGAGGAGTCAGGCCCCGAGGTGGGCATCGGGGGTGCAGGGCTGGCTTGCACAGCTCTGCCACGCTCTGAGGCAGAACACTCCTAGGAGTGTGAGAATCCTGAATGCAAACCTGTTCTTCCAGGTCTTTAGAAAGTTGATTTGTCAAGGTAAGAAGGTAGATCATATTTTATTTAACACTTTGTTAACTTGATTCACAACTTTTAGTTATTTAGACATATGTGGGCCTCTATTTATACTCTTGCCACATCTTGAGAATGTCAGAGACAGGCCTGGCTTCCTCTGCTTTAGAGTCAGGCACGAAGATGGGGGAGCTGGTTCACATTCCAGGACCTCGTGGTAAAAAGGGAAGTCTGTGACAAATCCCCCAGAAATATCTCCTCTGCCACCACCCTTGCTGGGGATTGCAAACTGTCTTCTCGGCAGTGCTGCTCTCTACACTCTCTCTCCTAGTTCCCTGTTTATTTTCTTTGTAGCATTCAAAAATCTGAAATTACCTTATTTGTTTGCTTGTTTAAGATGAGTTCTGTGAGGTCAGGGGCTGTGGCTCCAACCCCAGCACTTGGCACGTGCAATGTGCTCACTAAAAAAGTTGCTGAATTAGGTGCTATTTTGTACCAGGACTGTGCAGGGGACAAAGAAAACTCAGAAAGGTCCTCTGTCCCCAAGGGACTTGAAGCCTAGTGGGGGGAGCAATCTTGAAACCAAACAAAAGTCTTCTACTTTTAGTTTTATACTTTTCAAATTATTAATTAATCCAGGAACAAAAATACATGTGTAGCCATTATGGGGGCACTTCTGGGAAATGGTTTGCAAGGTAAATACGCTCCAGGGATAGGGAAAGATACATTTCTGTTAGTTTTTCTAAACTGTTAGAGATAAAAGAGCTCTTAAATTTGGTGACCCATCAGAACTGGTAGAAACTGTTTGTTCTCGCTCTCCCTGAAAAGAAATTGCTTGTTGTTTTCCTGGGGGGAGGAGGAGGGGGGACATGTTAAACACATTCTGCTGTTAAGCTAAAATACTGTTTAGAACAGGAGGCTAAAATCTCCTTAGATGCTGCTCTCTGCCTTATTTAACCTAAACGGCAGACGGCAGCATCTGTGCCGGCTGCTGACTCCCTCCTGGAGCTGAGGCCTCTGGAGTCACCTTCTCAGAGGTGTCCCACGTGCAGCAGGGCAGCTGGGGCTTCTGGCAGCCTGGGGCAGACTTCAGTTGCTCCCCAGATGGCCCAGGTGTGCGAAGTGTGAAAGAGGACAGGCAGAAACACTCTTTCTTCCACGTAGAATTTCTTTTTTCAAAGATAAGACTTGTTTCTTCCCACTTAGGGAAATAAATATATGAGGTCATTTTTATCCAAAGATGAGTGTGCGGGCCCCACAAAGCTGATCCATTTGAAATAGGGATGAAAATATTGCAAGAAATACTAAAAACTGTATTTGTTTACAGCTTTATCTTGAAAAACAGAAACTAAAACCATAAAAGTGATCTTATGGTTGACAAAATAAGGTTATAATTTCACTATGTGCTAGTTCTTAGAACAAATACTACGGATGCATACATTTTTTAAAATTTATTTCAGGATCTTATGGGGCTATAAACATTTTGGTTACATGTTATGACTTTGCCACACCCAAACCATGATTTGGGGTGTGCCTTTTCCTCCCTACAATGCTCACCGCCATTCATTAGTTGTAAATTGACCCACCCCAACGCCCTAATCCCAGGAGAATATTACTAGTGTGTGAGCACCATAGTGTTGATTAGTTAGTGCCAATTTGATGTCGAGTACATGTGGAGACTATTCTTCCATTCTTGTAACACCTTACTTTGGAGGATGGGCTCAAGCTCTATCCAGGAAAATATAAGAGGTGCTAGATCACCATCGTTTCTTATAATTGAGTAATATTCCATTGTATACATATACCAAATTTTAATAATCCACTCATGAATTGACAGCCACTCGGGTTGTTTCCACATCCTTGCAGTAGTGAATTGTGCTGCCATAAACATTCGGATGCAGGTGTCTTTATTACAGAATGGCTTTTGTTCTATTCAGTAGATGCCTAACAGGGCTATTGCTGGATCAAATGGTATTTAAATGGGACCTGATCAAATTAAAAAGCTTTTGCACATCCAAGAAAACCATCATTAGAGTGAACAGACAACCTACAGAATAGGAGAAAATACTTGCTCTCTACACATCTGATAAAGGGCTGATAACAAGAATCTATCTAGAACTTAAAAAAATGAACAAGAAAAAATCAAACAACCCCATCAATAAATGGACAAAGGACAAGAACAGAAACTTTTCAAAAGAAGACAGAATAATGGCCAGCAAACAGAAAAAATAATGCTCAACATCTCTAATCATTAGAGAAATGCAAATCAAAACCACAATGAGGTATCACTTAACCCCAGTGAGATTGGCCTCTATCAAAAAATCCCAAAACAACAAATGCTGGCAAGGATGTGGAGAGACAGGAACACTCACAGTCCCACATTGCTGGTGGGACTGCAAATTAGTGCAACCTCTGTGAAAAAGAATTTGGGGATGCATATGTTTTTAAATAAAAATGTATGCCAATTCCCATTATATTTGAATTTCAAGATATTTATTCATTTATCCAACAAGTTTTTACTGAGTATGTACTTATTCTGCTCCACACACTATTGTAGGTAGCCAGATCAGTGGACAACAACAACAAAAAAATATTCCCTGAGCTTATGGACCTTTTATTCTAATGGGTGATTGACAAAGCATAAAATTTTAGGAAAAAGCAGATCATGCTAGAAAGTAACAAGTAGTAAGAAGAAAATAAAAAAGCAGGGATGGTGGATAAGTAGTATACAATGACAGCAAAGAGTACAGTTTTAAAGAGGGTAGATGGAGTATGTCTCTCTGAGAAGATGACATAATGGAAAATATTTGAAGGAAATGAAGGAAAAAAATATATGTATATTTGAGAAAGAACATTCTAGTCAGAGGAAACAGCAAGTGCAAAGGCCTGGAATAGGAAGTGCCTGGTGTGTTCAAGAAAGAACAAGAAGCCAGTGTAGCTAGAATGGAGTGAGTGAGGGGTGGAAGGGAGATCTGCTGGGAGAGAAATGGCTGAAGATCATTCAGGTTATCATGGTCCTTCCACTGGAAGGACCCTGACCTCACTCTGAGTGAAATGGGGAGTCCCACAGAGTTTCGAGCAGAGGAGTGAAGGGATCTGGCTCATGGTGGCTGCTGAACTGATGATTGACTGCAGAGAGTGAGAGTAGAAGTGGGGACCAACTGAGAGGTTATGGAATCAATTGACTGGCGAGGTCATAGCAGCTTGGGCCAGAGTAACAGTGGAACTGGTGAGCAGTGTGGGGATATTAATAGGATTTACTAACTGATCTGATTATGAGACAAACTGGACTATTAGAGTATGAGAGAAAGAGAAGAATCAACGCTGACTCAAAGATTTTTGACCTAAGCAATTGGAAGGCAGGAACTGACATGAACAGAAATGTGGAAGGCTGCAACATTAGAATATTCTAAAGGAAAGATCAGGAATTCAACTGGGCATGATAACCATAAGATATCTACTGGACATCCACATAAAAATATCAAGTGGGTAGCTGAATATATGAGTTTGAAGTTTAGAGGAGAAAGGAGAAGCACATATTTGAGAACCATTAGCTTAAAGGAAGCATTTAAAACTATGAGATTAGAGGAACCACCTTGGGAGTGAATTGGATAGAGGACAGAAGAGGTCTAGGAACCAAATACTGGGTTTTCTAACGTTAGAGGACTGGGGAGTCATGAAGGAACAAATATAGTAAAATTATACAGAGGATTGTTTTTAGAAAAATATTTGAGGATCTTATTGATTTTCTTAAAGTCTTCTTCCAATTCCCTAAAATTTAAATCATTCTATTTGAAGCATCTATTGTCACTTTTTAAATAGTTAATTGACCTAATGCTCAGGTCCTTTCTTATCAATGAGAACACAAGATTCCAGCATGACTTTCATCACCATTTCAGTCTGTTTTGTGTTGCTATAACAGAATACCACAAATTGAGTTTTAAAAAGGAAAAAAATTCATTTCAGAAAAAAAAATTCTTTCCACAGACTGGAAAGTTCAATATCAAGGTACCAACCTCTGGTAAGTGTCTTCTTGCTGCATCCCCCCATAGCAGAAGGCAGAAGGTGAAGAGAGCAGGAGAGAGGGAGAAGAAAGGGGGAGACCACAGTCATCCTTTTATCGAAAATGCACTCCCATGCATGGGATAATGATAATGGCATTCATTAATCCACTCATAATGATAATGGCATTAATCCACTCATGAGGACAGATCCCTCATGACCTGACCGCCTCTTAAAGGCCCCACCTTTCAACATTGTTGCATTATGGATTAAGTTTCCAACACATGAACTTTGGAGGACACATTCAAACCACAGCGAGAACTGTGGGAGATCCTGCATCTTCTGCATGTTTCGCAATGCCACTTTAATGATGTCAGTTTATACTGCATTTGCACTTAATGATTACCTCTTCACAGAACCCACAAGCAACAGAATTCTTAGTGTGATGGAGAGAGACAGAAGCTGGCATTCAGCAGAGAGGTATGTTTAGGGTGGACTAATTTTATATACAACTATTTCATCAGTAAATATTTTTATGTTCTGAGGCTCTAAAAATCCTCTCATATATTTGGGGGCTTGAGTAATAAATATTAGATGATAATGACCTCCTTTGTATCCATTAGCAATACCTCCACAGAGATTGTGAAGGAGGATTCATAGATATTAAGATGAGCTTAGAGATTGTTCCAGATGTTAAGGACTTCATTTTATAAAGGAAGACAGTGACCGTCCTGGAGAGGTGAGTGACTAGCTGGGCATAAAGCCTGAATGAGAACCAATCTTTACCCCCTTCTCCAAAGCTAGTGCCATTTGATGGTTAAGTTAATGTCTGTGCCTTAGTTTCCTCAACTGTAAAACAGGGGTCATATCATGTACCTCATAGGATTACATAAACAATAAATTTTAAAAATACATGTAAGGTGCTTAAGCATTAAAGTTTAAAAAAAATACCAAAAAAATATCCTGGCAAGGATATGGAGCAACTGGAACTCTCATGCACTTGTGGGAATGCAAAATGGAACGGCCACTTTGGAAAACAGCTGGGTGGTTTCTTCACACTTGATCTTACCCAAAAGGCCAAGAAGCAATGGGTAGTTTCTTCTAAAGTTACCATACAACCCAGCAATTCCACTCCTAGCTATTTATCCAAGTAAAATGAAAATATATGTCTATACAATAATTTATATATGAATAGCAACTTTATTCATAATCTTCAAAAACTGGAAACAACCCAAATGTTAGCCAACTATGAATGGATAAACTGTGACACATCTATAAAATGGAATACTAATAGGCAATCGAAAAGAACAAACTATGATACATGCAACAGCTCGAATGAATCTCAGAGGTATTATGCCTAGTGAGAGGCACTAGTTCTCCAAAAGCTACATTTTGAATGAT
Source organism: Mirza zaza (assembly GCA_008750895.1). Classification (NCBI taxonomy): domain Eukaryota; kingdom Metazoa; phylum Chordata; class Mammalia; order Primates; family Cheirogaleidae; genus Mirza; species Mirza zaza. The sequence goes on along the minus strand of VSMD01103556.1, from coordinate 50,040 downwards.
TCCACTCATATGCCATTCTGGAAAAGGGAAAACTGAAGGATCAGAAAATAGATCAATGTTCACCAAGGGGTGGGAGGAGGAGTTGGCTACAAAAGGGTAGGAGGGAATTTGGGGGAGGATGAAATTCTTTTGTGTCTCAATTGAGGTAAAGGCTATATAACTGCATGGATTTTTCAAAACTTACAGAACTGTAAACTCAAAAGAATAAATTTTACCGTATGTAATTTTTTTCTCAATATATAAAAAATAAAAGAGAATTTCACAAAGATGAAATAAAACACAAAGTCCCTGGTACTTAATAGACCCTTTAAAAAATAGGTTTCCTTTCATTTTTCCCTCTTTCCCCTTGCAAGAACTACTCATATGACTGAAAGTTCTTAAAAAGAATTTTCTTCTTGAGATATTATTAACAAAAAGAGTGAAATTCATGGCTCACAAAGTGTCTAGTTTTCCACTGGGTTTTGAAACATTTATTTATTCATTCTTTCAACGAATATTTATTGATCACCTGTAAGCAAAGAATGTCTTCCTGAGCTCTCACTTACAATAGAATCTGAACATTTAGAGCCAGAGGAAGCCTTAGAAATCATTTAGTCTAAATTGCAGTGAAGTAATTGAGGCTCTGAAAAATGACAGTCACTCACCCAGTGACACCAGAAAGTTGGTAGCAGAATCCCAGCCCCGCACTGGTGGGGCTTCAGTCCTCCTCCCATTATGCTCAGCTTCACAGCCCCTGAACCTTGTGCTAAGAAGCTAATAGCTGCTTTGAGAAGTGAACCCTTCAGCTTTATGAGTGTACCCTTCAGTGGTAGGATTTATATAGTGTGATGGGGACAGGGGGCACAGGGAAATTTGGAGGACATTTGGATATTCTTTCCTGAGCTTCTGGAAACTTCACAAGCTGCTTCCTTTCCTTAACAGTAGCCCTTATTTCTTATAGTACAATAGGAACCACAGGGACAAGGCTGTGTGGACAATTACTAGTAGGCACCTGGAAGTGACAAGATCCTCCTACTGCTACCAGGGCTTTTTTAATTCTCTTTTGGACTCAAGAGAAATGAGAACCCTCTTGAACTGGCATAGTGGAGCTCTCTACTAGCACCCCAAGATAATGAAAGGCACTACTCCTAAAGTTGTCTTTCAGGCTAATATATAAAAGGAGAGATAACCAGAGGGTAAGAGTTGGGAAGTCCTACAGGCAGGGACAACACAAACTGAGGAACATTCTACTGAATAACTTTCTAAAGGTTATGCAGAGTGTAGATTATTGAAGGAGACTAAAGAGATAGGACACTTAAATGCAACTCATGATTATTCTGAATCTTTTTGTTATTAGGCAGTGTTACTGGACAATTAGAGAAACTTTTCTGTAAGTATGAGATCTTTTCAAAATTAAAATAATATTTTAATGTGAGGACATTTTTGTATGAAGTTCTTATTACAACTAAGCAGATATGCACCTGTTCTTTAGAGCCCCTAAGAAGTAGAGACAAATTGTTAGATTGTACACATAGTAGTCAATAACTGATGGGCAAATGAATAGATGTAATCAAATATGCATTTATAAATGAAAAGTAACCACAGGAAGAGGTAAGTAAAGGAATCTAGAGGATGAGAGACTCAGTTTGGAAGAAAGGGGCAGGGGAAGAGGAAGAGCTTCCTTGGAGTTTAATGGAGTTTTTAGTTGGGGAGTTAGCCAAACACATATTTGGGATTTTCCCTAAGCAGTCCAAACTTTGCAACCCTGAAGAACCTTCCTCCAAGTCTCTTATGGAAAGGACCATTACTCAGTCCACAGAGCACTGACCTGAGAGTCCTGAGACCTGTGTTCTAGTCCCTCTTTGTCCCCAGTAGCCTGTTAAACCTTGGAGAGAGCACTGAGCCTATAAATGAAGGATTTGAACTAAAATGATATTTAGGAATCCCTAAAAAACTTAGAAGACTTTTGATTCTTGAAAAAGATGTTAAAATTGAGAACACAAATGGCACTTAGGAAGAAATAGATGACAAAAAAATACAAGTTATTTTTATTTGAGATACTCAACTAAAGGGATAGTTCTTCCCACCCCACTTCCCTCTCTTTGAAAAAGGAAACTTAGGATTCCTTCTTTAATTTGAACAACTCAGAGAACACTGCCCTCTCTTCTCACATCGTAGATAATAATAAGAGTCTCCTTAAATAGAATTTTCTAGTTTATGAATCCTAAAATATTCAAATACATCATTGCAGAAATATAGTGTTTTCCAAGTATCAGAATAAATTTACACTACAATATTGCAAGGCTAGAGCACCTAACACTTTCTGTCAGCCTAAAATGAGTTTGTTTATGGCATGGCTGATTGCTTCTTTGACCCATAATTTATTTAGAATATGTTTTAAAATGTGCTCACATGTGGAAATGTTTAATCTATATTTTTGTTACAGATTTCTAGCAATTTTATTGTTGTCAGATAACTAGATCTTATATGAAATCAAACATTTGGCATGTGTTGAGACTTGAATTGTCTATAATACAATCAGTTTTTGTAAATGTTACATGGGAGCCTGGGAAGAATGTGTTTTCTCTAGTTGTCAGGGAGGGAAGAGCTCTATGTGTGTCTATTAAAATCAGCTCATTACATGTGTTGTTCAGCTCTTTTATATCATTACTAATATTTTGAATGCTTCACCTATCTATAACTGAGCGAGGTACACTGCAATCCTACATTATGAGTCTGTATCTGATAGTTTCTCTCTATAGTGGTTTATGTATTTTGATTCTATTTTATTAGATGCATGTTAGTTTAGAATTTTTATTTCTTCCTTGTAAAATTAAACTGTCATAATTATATAGTGTCCTCATCCCTAATAATGCTTTTTTTCTTTACTTAAAATCTATTTGTCTGATATTAATATGGCTACCTTGGATTTCTTTTGGTTATTATTTGCCTGGTATCTTTTTTAAAAATTATTTTACTTTCTCCCTTTCAATGGCACATGTTTTAAGTATGACTCTTGTAAACAATACCTAGCTGGGTTTTGATTATCAGTCAGTGAGTCTGGTCCATCTACATTTACTGCGATTATGAATAATGGGGGGGGTGGAATTTAAATCACAAGTAAAATAATCCTTTCAGGAATGGTTAGCTTTAACAGGACACTAAACCAACAACTGCATGCAAGATTCTGCTGTGGGTTGACTGAGCAGGAGGGAAGTACCACGACAGAAAGGGGCCTTCAAGTCATAGGTGCCATGTACGTGAGTGTGCCGCATGCCACCGAAGCACCTGCCAGTGCACTTGCCTGACCCTGGAGAGAGAGCTGCGCTGTCTTTGCCCACCTGATTCAGAGACAGCCATTTGAAACACTAGGCGTAATGAAGATTCTGGATGCTCGTTAGCACCAAATGATTGTTGAAATGGTAAAGATAAAATACATGGTACCATTCTATTCCTTCAGTGACTCATGCATATTTGATATGCAGGGATTTCTTATATTCCATAAAATCATTTTCAGGGTTTCCTTAAACTATCCCTGAAGAACAATCTGTATTGTCTTCAGGCTTTCTGGCAAATGAGATTTTCACGATGATTTCTATAAAATTACATGTTTTTTACTCCCGCTGTGTCACTAGCCTCCTTGTGTTGTTTCTTATCTTTTTCAATTTCATCCAGAGAAGTTAAAAAAGTATTTAAATAGTATCTTAGCCCAGGATAGAACTATAAAACTGCTTGAGGCTTCCAATTAAACAGAAATAGGATTCTTATATAATTCACCATTGGAAAAGCAACAATAATATGCATGATAGTAAAACAATAGGTATTAAGTGCCTGGTAGGTGGCAGGTATTTTGCTCTGCAGTCTGTTTGTATAAAATCCCCACTTAAATATGAGAAACCTAAGGCTCAGAGAAGTTAAGTATCTTAGTCCATTTCTGCTGTTATAACAAAATACTTTAGACTGGCTAATTTATAAGTAACAGAAATTTACTGGTCACAGTTCTGGAGGCTGGGAAGTCCAACCTCAAAGGTGCCAGCAGGTTTATTATCTAGTGAGGGCCTGTTCCTCACAGAGCACCTGCTATGTGGCCTTACATGGTGGAAGGGACAGATATGCTCCCTGAATCTCTTCTATAAGGGCACTAGCCCCACTCATGAGAGCTCTGCCCTCATGATTTAATCGCTTCCTCAAAGTCCCCACCTCTTAATACTATTACTCCGGGGATAGAGTTTCAATATGTAAATTTTGGGGGATACTAAAATTGAGATGATAGCATTAAATAACTGGCACAAGATCATACAGCCAGTGAAGGGTAGAGCTAAGATTCAACCTGGGTCTCTTTTAATCCAAAGCCCATATTACAATGATGAAAAGAACTAGCCCTGGAGTGAAAACTACTGGGATTCAAATCTGCACTCCAACACTTACTTGCAAACCGTGGAAGTGGGGAAGTTATTTACCTTCTGTGTACCTCAGTTTCTTCATCTATAAAATGGGAATAATAGTAATATCTATCCATATAATAGTTGTGAGGATTTAATGGGATGATATGAGGGGATAACTCAGAATAAAGCCTAGCATATAGAAAAACCTTAAAAATTGTTATTATAATTTCAGGGGGCATTTCTTGGGCTTCTTTATCATCAGTAAGTGATATTGCATGTCAAAGTCTAAGGTTTCTTTAAATGTCATGTTCATGTGGTTCTCACCCTCATCTTCTGGTAGTTCTGCCTGCTTGACTCAAAGACATTCGAGTTGGTGAATTTTGCTGTATAATTCTTCAAATTTATCATGTTTAATGGCTGCATATTGTTCTACTGAGTTTATGTGCCAACATTTACTCCACCAAACAATTAGCTTTTTCACCCTGTTTCATAGTGTGACCATCTTTAGACATGCAGCTTTTTTAGTTAGAGGAATATTTCCTAGCTTCAAATTTTTAGGAGTGGTGCTAATTATATGGTGTGTTCACTCTGTAAAAATTCGTATGTGCACTTATGGTTTATTTTTCTGTATACATATTATACATTTTTAAAGCATTAATGCTTAACAGTAATGATGGTAATGTTGATAACAACATTGAAGGCATTAATCAGAGACTCTCTGATTCATTTTATAAGCTTTTATTATTCAGTGCTATTCAACCTCGTAATCTCTAGAACACAAGGACATGGGTTAGGTATCGTGGTAGATAAAAAGAATAATAATAAGTAATTCTTCCTGCTCTAGTTTAGAAGCTAGTAATGACAATGCAAGACATACAGATTTTTAATTTTAGCTGACATTTCTACAGTACTCCCAGAGTGCTGGAATTACAGGTGTGAGCCGCCATGCCCAGCCTCCTTTTTGTTTTTTAAATGCAACACAAGTTTATTTCTACCTTTCCACCTTTGCACTAGCTGCATTCTCTTTCCTGGAGTGTGTTTCCCATTGACATTTACATCACTGACTTGGTATTTCCATTCAGATCTCAGTTTATCAACTTCTCAGAGAAATTATCTTTTACTACCCAGTCTAAAGTAGCTGCCCCGTAGCTCCATTAGGTATACCTACTTATGCTTTGCAACATTTATTTGCTACATTAGAGGAAAGTTCTGCCCCGGACAGCCCTCACTCTCTTTTCCCACTAAAGAAGAGCTGCAATTCGTGGAGCAATGACTTAGCTCTGGATTCTTACCTTTCTTCGGCCTTCCTGCCCAATTATTCTCTACCTTTTTCATAAATATCATTCTCCTACAGGTTGCCTGGGCCAAGACACTAGCATCCTTAAACAGTTATTTTTATCAAATAATTAAAATAAAAAACTATTTTAACAATCCAATATTTCCAGGGATCCTGTGCCACTACTGGAGGATACTCCTTGAAAATCCCCGTGGGGGCTCCAATCTACAATCTTAGGATTATTGTGTATTACTTTTAGAATTTTACCTCTACATTCGCTCCAATCAAAATGAGTAACAGGGGGTTCAAGATGAGACATGGAGCAAAGCGGTAAGGGGGGAGGTCTTTCAGTCAAATTAGATAATTTTTCTACTCCTCATATTCTTACTTATTATTTTGTTATTATTAACAAAATAATTATTATTTCTAATTATTATTTCTATAATTTAATTATTATTTCTAATTATTATTATAATTATTATTATTATTTAATTATTATTTCTGGATCTCATATCCCACCATCCTCTTCCCCTTTGTTCTGCCACCTCCAGCCACAATAGCCTTCTGGACATTTCTTCAACATGTCTTAGCCTTAGGGCCAACATTCTCTTGTCCCTAGTATTTATATGCCTGCCTTCATAAGGGTCTCTGCTCAAATGACACTTCCTCGGAAGGATCTCCCTGCTTTCACTCTGCTTTTATTTCCTTACACTTAGAACCACCTGACATTTTATTCTGTGTGTGAGTGAGGACCTGGCACATACTAGATGTTGAAGCATTATTTGTTGAATATTTAGGTTAGAGACAATCTGCCTTATTTTCCCCCCTTTTTTTCTGAATCCCAGGGTAACAATGTTAAATGTGTAATTATAAACATTTTTTTTTTTGGCAGGTGATCTCACTGTGTAGCTCTTCATAATCTTTCCTAACTTTTTTTGGCAGATCAGCCATACAGAAGCTGGGGACAGAAGTATTTGAAGAGGTCTATAATTACCTCAAGAGAGCCAGGCGTCAGAATGCCAGTGAAGCAGAGATCCGGGAGTGTCTGGAGAAAGTGGTGCCTCGGGCCAGCGACTGTTTCGAAGTAGACCAGCTCCTCTACTTTGAGGAGCAGTTGTTGATCACAATGGGGATAGGGCCGACTCTCCAGAACCATCACTAAACAACTGTCGAAAACAAGCAGAAGTTCAAGTGGACAACTTTCTGTGAAATTCCATTAAACATGTAAGCTAGACTCTGTTATGGGAAATGAGGACAAAACTGGAGCTACCATCTTCACTTTCAATTGCTTGTCCAAAGTAATGCCCCCTGCAGAGAGCAGAAAACAGGGCTGCTTGTACTCAGATCATAAGTGAGGTTTGAACTATACCCTGAGATAAGCTTGTATTAACAAATAAAATTTGCCTTCTTAGAAAGCATTTCCCTCATGTGCACCCTTAGGGTTGAACCACCCTGGCAATGGTCTGGGAGAAGCCCTGTGCTCTTTACCATTTATAATTGGAGGACAGAGCTCAGTGCCCATCCGGGGTGTATGTGGACTGTGGGCGGGCTGCTTGTGAAGGTCACTGGACATTAGCCTCTAACATGCTGAGCCGCAGCCCAGAAGTCAGACATGCCTGTCTCAGGTGGCTTATTTTTGGTCCACTTTTGCCCCTGGATTAAAAATCCAAAACATTATTCTACTCTGTGATTTTTTTCCAAAGTCATCAATAGATCATTAAAGTCTTTTTTCATAATAAATATATTTATAATGATCACAGAATAAATCACCTATTTTATCTTTTCCTTATGCAAAAGTTTCTTGTCAAATGTAACACGTGTATCTAATGATAATCATTACTTAGAGCAGCTAACTTAAGCTTAGCTAAGCATTAACCAGTTTACCCTATAGCCTACTTCCTTACAAGCTTACTGTGTATAGTCTCAAGGTCCTAACTTCTATACATAGTATCTTTAATGTTACCAAATCTCAAGTTTTCCCTTTGAGATGTTTTCCAGATCCTGTATTCCAGGGGTCTGCTGACACCAGCCAGTCTCAAAACTTCCTCCAAGGAGCCCACTCAGCACAGGAATGCAGTTTCTTCATCTCCCTGTCCCATGACTTCACTCCTCACCTTTTGACCAATCAGCAACTCCAGCTCCTCAGCCCCCTACTCACCAAAATTCCCTTAAAATCCCAGTCCAAAACTCAGGGAGGCAGAACTGAGGTTCTCTCCCACCTCCTCATCTGGCTGCTGTCGGATTATAAAACTTTCTCTGCCGCAACTCCTGCTGTTTTGGTGTATTGGTCTGTTATGACACAACTGCCACAAAACTGGTGGTCTTATATCATGACCACTGGGCTCTAAGTCTCTGTGTATCCTGTGGCTTTACTTCTATCTCTGCCCAGCGACCAAAGAAACCGCCACCCAAGTGAATGCACAATTTCTCCAGTGCTCAAGAGCTATGAACAGCATTCTTCTGTGTTCCCACAGCTCCCTGACACTGTGGAGAAGTATTGGGGGCAGCACAAATCTTCACTCTGCCTTCTCCCAAAGCTCATGATTTCCATTCTCGCTACCACCAACCCACCCCGCACACTGGGGAATGATTCCTGGCTGGGAGACTGGAAGACAGCAGCGTATGTGTGCTCTCACAGGCCCTGTGTCTGTGGCAGGAAGAGCAGACCCCAAACGTTGGCTTCTGGAGGTGGGATCTGAGATTTTTTCAGAATTGCAAACTTGAGCATGTTTCCCAAGTCAAAATCTAGGACATCAAAAATCAGGTTTGCCCTGGGAAACCCCGGACCGGTGGGGCCTGTGACCACGCTGCTGCTGAGAGTGGACATGGACATTTCCATCATGTTAATGGGGAAGAGACTTCACCCCAGGAAGAGATCCCCAGAGCCCCCATGTCCTTTTGTGACCACCCAGGTTGCAAATGAGCCTGGAAGAGGGGGACACCACAGTAGGATCCAAGTTAATAAAAATTTCTGAATCTCCTTACTGATGGTTTTTATATCATTAGAACAGAAGAAAATTTGTGGGAGTTGCTGAGTCTGAAGAGGAAATAGCTATATTTTTAAATAGTTTCTTTCACAAACAGATTAACATGCCAAGGGGGAAATACCCTGCATTTCAGAATATGTTTCTAAAAAGACAGGTGGAGACTGAAATCATCCTACCCTCCAGGGATTTGTGCTATACAGCACCTCAGGCTTAAAAGAAAACAGAGCTAGGAAGAAATGTTAAAATAGCATTTTGGATCACAGCTCCGTGCCTCTTTTTTTTTTTTTTGAGACAGAGTCTCTCTCTGTGCCCAGGCTAGAGTGCCATGGTGTCAGCCTAGCTCATTGCTACCACAAACTCCTGGGCTCAAGGGATCCTCCTGCCTCAGCCTCCCGGGTAGTTGGGATTACAGGCATGCACCACCACGCCCGGCTAATTTTTTATATTTTTAGTTGTTTGGCTAATTTTTTTCTATTTTTAATAGAGATGGGGGTCTCACTCTTGCCCAGGCTGGTCTCAAACTCCTGAGCTCAAACAATCCTCCCGCCTCAGCCTCCCAGAGTACTAGGATTACAGGCGTGAGCCACCGTGCCCGGCTCAGCTCCATGCCTCTTAAGGGAAGCTCACTCAACTTTACCTTTCATTTGGTTCACTGGGGTGAGGGTGAGGAGCAAGATTTAAAATAACCTAAGAAAATTATGATTTTTTTGATTATTAATCATGATTATTAATGATTTTATGATTATTAATACCACTGGGAAATGCTTTCTCCTTCAACTATAGTTGGTCTTAATTTTGGACCACTTCAGTATGGGTACTAATAACTAACCAACTACAAGATGGTGGGGGAAATTGGCTGAGGAGTTAAAGAACTAGGAAGTTGCTTGTTTTGAGACAGTCTCAGGAATGAAGGAATAAAGGGACCCTGCTAGCTTGCTGCTTTGTGAAAAATACATATATATTTCACAAATGCCAATTGGCCTTTCTGCTTTCTATTTATGCAAAGGAAATGCCACCAGCTATTTTGGGTGATTTGGAGATAAAGCACACAAAGGAGAGCGAGGGAAGTTAATTATTTAATGTCTTTGGGGCTGAGGCTGGAGCAAAAGCTCCACTTCTATTGTAAGAGTCCAGACATCACAGTGGGCACAGAGTAAAGGGGGCTGACAAATGAAGTGGAGGCTCAAGGAGGGAAAACACCCCACAGTCCTCTTTCAGGATAATGGGACCACTCCACTAACCAGTGTGTCAGAAGAGAATGGGGTCAGGACACCAAGATGATAAATGACCAAAAAAGAGGCAAAGAGAGGGAGAAGTGAGGTGTGTGTGAGAGAGAAAGAGAGAGAGAGGAGGGAGGAGGGAGGGGTAGACACAGAATAAAGAATGTTTAAAAATACTTCTGCCAAAACCTATGTAAGGAAAAAGACAATTGAACTTGATACTAGATGACTTGGATTCTAGACCCACTCTTGCCATTTACTGTGTGATCTAGGGCAAGTGACTTCTCTGAATCTATTTTCTGCCTATGTCTGAAAATTCCTGTCAAGGATAAATGATATAATAGGTCGAATCATATGAAATTGCCAATGTGCTTCAGCCTAACATATAGAAGTGCTTTAAATGCTATAAAATGCTCACAATTTTGAAGGAAATATTATTAACGTTATTGTCAAGCCGCCTCATTTTTCACCATTGGAGATTCATCCCTGAAGGCTTCCTTAGGCTTCTGTGATTCTATTACTCCCATACAAATACACCCAAAAGATAAACACTTTTAGCCATTTTCAGCTAGCACTTGACTAGAGATGTGCTGAGAGTCAGCTAAGAGCCGAGAAAACCATGAAGAAGGCAGCTATGAAAAGGCAAGTGAGTGGCTCTCCAGACCAGCTTTGCTTCTTCTGCACAATGCCTCGACTCGTGTTACATTTCATTAATCTGCATGTGTAACCCCAAAGTGATCATCATCACCAGAACCTGTAAAATGCTCAGGCCTTCCCTAACTTCAGAAGGAAGTTCAAAAATTTGGTTCAACAAATATGCATTATGAAATAGCATATTCATAAATATTCATGATAAGCGTCATAGTCATTGACATTTATACAGAATTGAACACTTGGCTCCAACAGGAATATTTTCAAAGTAGATTTTTATAGGTTTAGTTTGAGAGAAAATCTTTCAATGGCTAGAAATTTGTTTTCTTTTTCTTTGCAAAATATCGTGGCTTTTCCCCACTTTGATAGATTAAATTTTTGGTCCCAATTTATTCCTCCCTGTTACTTTGTAGTTCTCAATATTTCCAGTCACTTGACTCTGAGTTTGGCCAGGGAACTTGCTTTGGCTGCATGATATGTTCAGGGGGTGGAAATGTGTTGGTGTGGCAGGATATACTCCCTTGGGCCTCTACCATTACCAGCTGGCCCACCTGTCACAGGAGGAGGATTAGAGAAGTGGAGCAGAGCTTCCCCAGCCACTGCAGAATAAAGCAGAGCCATGCCAGGTGATCTGCAAACTCCTGAGCAAGAAACAAATGTTTATTGCTGTATGCTATGCGGGTCTCGTGGTTGTTTGTCATGCAGCATTATTAAAGCAACAAGCTAAACAATATACCTGCCTTCTCCTCACATCATTTCCCCTACCCCTTACCCGACACATTTTATAAATTCTTGGACTTTGTTCTTTTTGGGATTGGTTTTCACAAATTTGCAAGAAGTTTATCTCCAATTAAATGACCCTGTGGCTTCTTATAAAAAATACAGATACTCATTTCCAAAATGGTCCAGGTGAACCACGAACTCTGGCTTTCCTGGCTTTCCACATGTTTCAAGGCAATGTAGAATGGGAGCATGGCGCCTACCTTGGCCTTCTCTTCTGTAGATGTGTTCTAATTCTACTCTTTGGATTTTAGCTCAATGTGTATTGAGTTCTCATCCTGTACCAGTCACTAAGTGTAGGCACACAGTTTTGAATGATAAGAACTCACCAGACAAATAAAAGGGAGGAAAAGATCTTGCAGGCAAAGATGGGGGACACAGCCCTAGAGTTCTGCAAATTTGAAATCTTTTGGTGTTGATGGTACCTAAAATATGAGAATAATTATGCAGGGTTCAGAGAGGAAGGGGTGTAGCCAGCCTCCAAGATGACTTCCCATGATCTTCACTTCTGGTATTTATTCCCTCTGGAGGTCCCTCCCACATTGTATCAGGGGTGGCCTGTGTGACCAATAGAATATTATAGAGGTGTTTGTGTGTGACCTCTGAGACTAGATCATAAACGGCTAGGTCATAAAAGATACAAGAGACTGTTTTCTCTTGTATCACCCACTCTGGAGGAAGCCAGTCACTATGTTGTGAAAGACATTCAACCCCATGGAGAGATCTATGTGATATAAAACCAAGGCATTTTGCCAACAGCCAGCACCGACTTGCCAGCTATGTCCATGAGCCACTGGAAGCATATTCTCCAGCCCAATCAAGTCTTCATTTGACTGTAGCTCTGACTGACACCTGGACTAAAACCTCACAAGAAACCCTTAGCTAGAACCACCCAGCTAAACCATTCTATAACTCCTGACCTCCAGACACCGTGAAATAATGAAAGTTTATGGTGGTGGTGTCACTACATTTTATAATATGTCTCATGAATAGATCGCTATACAGAGCCAAAGCTCAGATCTGTGTTGTTGAGTTTGCTCTGCTATATCCTGCAGCTGGGGGAGGTCCCTGATGGGCATAAGTTTTAACTGTATCATGGCACTATGTGGAGGAAAGGTTTGAAGAAGGTGAGACTGGAGACAGGAGAGGGAGGCAGTTAGAGGTATAATCCAGGTGAGAAAAGATGAAGATGTTTTGGGTGGAGGTGCATCTGATGGCTGGAGGTGACCTGCATCTGATGAAGATGTTTTGGAAGGAGGTGATAAGTGGGAACTGGGAGTAGTGAGAACTGACTGGGTGGATAGAAAGGTGAAGGAGTGGACTGTGAGGACTCCTATGTTTCCAGCATGGGTGACTGAGCAGGAGATGGGCCACACACAGCACTGGGGATACAGAAAGAGATGCAAACAAGGGCAGGAAAAACACTGAGTTCATTCCCAGATGTGTTGGGTTTGAGGTGCTTGTAGGGTATTCAGGTGAAGAGGTCTACGCATGAAGCTTGAGGCATCTGAAAAATTCTGCTCTTATAATAATAAGGATCTACTTAATGAGCTCTGGACCAAAAGAGCAGTGGATATCTTTGGTGCTGTACCCCAAACCAAAAAGAGGGCTGGCTTCTAGAGAATGCCACCTCCTTTAAGGCTACTGAGTGGGATTTCAGGTATGTGAATGCCTAGAAATAATAACAATAAACAGAATTTAATCCATTCAGGAAGTCCTATGGGATAAAAATTACCCACCAGCATCTAGCTGGTAGGTCTCTGCTGGTGGTACCACTTCGTCCATCCCATGTTGTATATATTCTTCTAAATTAGTGGACCTCAACCATGGCTCTGCATTTGAAGCACCTAGAAAATCTTAAAGTTACCTGGCAAATAGTAGATGCTGGTTATAGTCTTATCCCCACTTAAAAAGTGAGCTTAGACCCTTATCTCTCTGTCACTCTTCCTGGATCCAAAGGAATTCTACCTGTGAAAAGATTTTGTGAAATGCAAAACTTTATTCAAATGTAAATGATAACCTTTACCTTTAACTTCATCAGAAGCCAAAGGTCTTATTATTTTTATTTTTAGCTTTTTACTATGGAAAACATCAAAATATATAAAAGAATAACATGATAAGCCCTGAATAGAGAGATCACCCAGCTTCCAAAATTATGAATTCATAGCCCATCTTTAGTTATACCCTTAGCCTCTACCCCTTCACTGAATTATTTGATCATGTCATTCATAAATATTACAGTATGTAGCTCAAAAAGATGAAGAACCCTTACAAAACATAGCCACAATACTATTATCACACCTAAAACACTTATCAATAATTTCTATATATCAAATGTCCACTCAGAATTCACGTTTCTCTCACTGTTTGACTTTTCCTTTGTTCAAACTAGAATCCAAAAAAGCACAATTACTTCAATTGCTATATCTCCTCAATGTCTCTTAATGTATCAATTGTGTCTCCGTGTCTGTTTTCCCTTTGTAATTCATTTATGGAAGAAACCAGGTCATTTGTCCTTTAAACTTTTCTTCAGTCTAGGTTTTACTCATGGCATCCTCATGAATTTTTCTTAAATGAACTATTTTTTAGATGATTTACATTAATGAAATTTGTGAAGATACTACAGAGAGGTCCCAAATACTGCTCCTAGTTTAACCTATAATTAACAACTTACATTGTTAGAGAACATTTCTTACAATAATGGACCAATGCTGACACATTATCATTCATCAAAGTCCGTACTTTATTCAGGTTTCCTTAGTGTTTCTCTAATGTCCTGTTTCTGTTCCAGGAGACCACATTCCACTTAGTCATGTCACGGCTGCTTAGGCTCATCTTTGTTGTGACAGTTCCTCAGAACTTCATTGTATTTTATGACTGCTATAGACTGAATATTTTTGTTCCCCTCAAATTGATATGTTGAAATCCTAACCCCAATGTGTTGGTATTTGGAGGTGGGGCCTTAGGGAAGTTATTAGGTCATGAGGGTGGAGCCCTCATGAATGGGATTAGTGACTTATGAAAGAGACCCCAGGGTCTCAACCCTTCTCACCTGTGAGGTTTTAGCAACAAGGTCTTCCATGAACATGAAGTGGCATGACAGCTGGCAGACACCGAATCTGCCAGCACCTTGATCTTAGATTTCCCAGGCTCCAGAACTGTGAGAAATAAATATTTGTTGTTTATAAGCCACCCAGTCTATGGTATTTTGTTCCAGCACCCCTAATGGACTGAGACAATCAATGACTTACAATTTTGAGGCTTACTGGGTCAGGTATTTTGTAGAATGTTCCTCCACTGGGATTTGTTTGATGTTTTTCTCAGGATTGGACAGGGGTATATCATTTTGGGAGGAAGACCACAGACAAAAGTACCATTTTCATTACATCATATAAAGGGTACATTCTACCAACATGACTTATCAGTGTTGATGTTGACCTTGATCATCTGAACAAGGTAGTGTTTGTCAAGTTTCTCCACAAAGTTACAATTATTGCCCCCTCCTCTTTCCACATTGCACTTTTTGGAAGGAAGTCACTATATATAATCCACAGTTAAAGAGTAGGCAGTATGCTCCACCTCCTTGAGGATGGAGTAGCTACATATTAATAAATTATTTCCAGTTTTCCTGCATGGGATATTTTTTCTGCCCTAATTATTAATTTATTCATTATTAATTTATATCAGTATGGACCTATAGATATTTTATACTTTGGGTTATAATCCAATACTACTTTATTTTGTTGCTCAGATTGTATCAGTTTCAGTCACTGGGAGCTCTTTCAGTTGGTTCCTGGGTTGCTGTGCCTTTAACATACTTTCATCAATTTGGTTTCTTTCTTTTCCTTCCTTCCCTCCTTTCCTCCCCTCCTCCCACCTGCTCCTCCTCACTTTGTTATATATTTTTTGTGCAACTCTGGTGTCACAAGATGCTTCAGGCTTGTTATGGGTATATTCCCTGCCCAGTCCTGAAATCAGGCATTTATTCAAGGAGCTTTGGTTCTTTTTATTGGCAAATAGTGTTAGAAGCGAAAATCTGGGCACTAGGCATGACTGCTGTTACTGGATTATTATTGCTTCCAGGCCTACTCAGCTGACAGAGTAAGGAAATAAAAGTGTATACAGTAACCTTACATATACACATATCTATAAATATTTCTATAGGTAACAACCACCTGTATCTATCTTAAGCAAAATATGAATTCATATTGATGTCTCTACTTCTAATCCACTACTACCTGGACCATTCTTCTTCCTTCTGATACTTTAAAAAGTATTCCTTTGTATTTCATATGAATTGGTAGTTAGAATGAGATGAAAGTTCAATTTTTTGGCAAGAATAATTGATATGAGGTGGTGAGTTCTTCCATCAAGAGGTACATAATAACTGGCTGTCTTTTCCTGATGTTGGCAACCATATATGATGATTTCCTAGGATCTATTAATTCTTCACTGTTTAAAAAATGGTAAAATTTTGATTGGCTCCTTAATCTTCAATTAGCTAGAATGCTTATAGGAGAAATTTCCCTTCATCAAATATTCGGTAACTTTGAGATAGAGTACATATAAAAAAAAACTGGAAACATGCTAAATTCCTTTCCTCATTATTTTTAAAATAATGAATTGGTTCCCAAGCATGCTGCAAGGCAGACCACTGAATTCTTTTTGTTTCTGACTATCATTGTGAACTTGAAGCAGCTCTATAGGAAAGGGATCCGGCCTCCACATCCAGTCTTGACTCCTGACAATGGAATGTGGGCTGGTTGGTAGGGGTGGGGAGGTGGAGCAGAGGCAGAGAGGAATTTGAAAAGGAGGCAAGGTTGGGGGGGGCGGGTCTTGAAGGCTTCCATAATCATTCACCCAGAAAAAGCACTGGTCTCAAAAGTAATTCCTATAAAGCAGTTGCCTTGGTTTTATAGTTTTTCATGTTGCCTTAGAAAGCTGAGTCCATCTTTTAAGCCTCCTCAAGCAACCAGGAAAGAAAGAACAGCTTAAAGCTCTGAAAATGGCATGTTTGACTCTTTAAATCCTTAAAGACAGCCCTTCTGGGAGGGAAAACAAGTCACAATTGGAAGATCAGGGGAAGGGGAAGGCACTAATTCTCAACTCCACCTGAAACACATTTTAAAATCTACGTATATCCCCAAACCACCCCCAGACATTCTGATTCTATTGGACTGGGCTTGAACCCTGGAATAGGCAGTTTTTGTAAAGTTTTTATAAGTTTTGTGCAATGTTAAATCAGGACCATTTCTAAGGTCCCTTAAATGCTAGCAGGCTAATGGCAATTGTGTCACTCCTACAGCCTCATCACCTTGATCCAGGTACCTGATGACAGTAGATGGCATTTCTGCCCTGAAACTCAGAAGACTAGGAAACACTAGCTAGGAATGATGACACCATACAACACTAATCTGCCCTTGGGGTACTGAGGCCTCAAGAGTGTGGCTCAGTTCAAACCCTTGGGTCTTTAACATAAGACACAGACCTGTGTCCCCACCCTCCACTCTAACAATGGCTACATGTACTTTTTGTGTCTGGCACTGCTCTAAGTGCCTCCCATCTCTCCACGTCCCTAACAGGTTGGTATCATCTCCATTTAACAGATGAGTAACCACGATCTGAGAGAGTTAAGTGGCTTGTAAAGGTCACAAGCCTGTGTCTGAGTGGGTTCTGGTCTCTTTCCCATCATGTGTTGTCACTTACAGGCTGTGCCTTTATGCCCAGGCCCTCTGGAAGCTGCCTCCTGCTTTCTCATATATAATATTGATTCCTGGTGTGGGGGCGATCTGCAGGGTGGGGAACACCTGGCCTGGAGTGTCCTGAATCCCTGTTCCTCACCATCAGGCCCTGAATAGCCCCTGCCCTGTGGTAGGGTAATGCAGCTGTCCCCCACCTCCTTCAAGCTCAAAGGTAAAGTGTGGAAAGACAAGGGGGCTTCCTCTACTCCTGCTCCTCCTCACTCCCCTTCCAGCGCCACAGGGTTCCACCCACACCCACCCTCCCCCAGAAAATCTCACTGACCCTGTGACTTCTCCATGTGCCACTTTGTGTGCGTCTGACTCACACAAGCAGCTGTCCAGTGCCTAAGGCCACCCCAATTACTGACTAGAACTACACTCGTCAATGCCCAGTCCCCTCCTTCGTCCCCATCTCGGAAAGTGACACCACTTCCACCTGGGCCAGAGTATCTGACTAACGCTAGCCCAACGCTCCCCCCACACCGCACTCACTCAGTCCCCCAGGCCCCTCGAATCCACCATTCAAGAGCCTCCTTACACCATCGTGCCTCCCCATCCCCATGCCGCTAGGGTAGGCCATGGTCTCTGAAGCCAACCCTGCCTCATTTCCTCCCTAGCCCAAAGCTAGGCTTCCTGTACCACCAGTCCAGACCAAAGGTAGTTTGCCGAACGCTGTATTGCTCCTAGGCTCCCAGGACTCTCCTGTAATTAAATCCTGCCCAGGCTACACAAACTTAGGAGCCTCCCAGCTCTCTGCACTATGAGGGACACTCCCACCGGCTCCAGACTGTGACGCAGGCGCGTATTTACCCGTCTAGCTCCGGGTTCAAGGCTGGGACCACACTTGCAGCCCCGCCCCGCGAGAGGCCCAACCCAGAGGCTGCTTTCGGTTTCCTGAGGGGCCAATGGCCTGGGACTACAGTCGGGTCTGCAACCCCTGCCCTGGTTGGCTGCTGCTGAGGCCAGTCACGTCGCTCTGCCCTAACGCTCTTAGGTTCCGCCCCCGGGCCCTTCTGGGATTGGCCCTTGCGACCCCGCCCAGGCTCGGATTGGTCCGTGGTGAGACCTGCCCGCCTACCCACGTGGCCAACGGGACAGCACAGGGCAGCGTCCGGCCATGGCCGGGGCCCGGAAGTTGGAGCTGGCCGAGGCCCTGGCGCTGGGGCCTGGCTGGCGGCACACCTGTTATGCGCTGCTGTACGCGCCAGACCCTGGGATGCTCTTCGGCCGCATCCCACTGCGCTATGCCATACTGGTGAGGAGGGGGCGCTGCCGGTCACTCCCCCCTCGGCCCTGCCACCTCCCTGGGGCGTTTCTCTGGGGCGTCGCTGCCAATACCCGCTTCCTCCTTCCACAGATGCAGATGCGCTTCGATGGGCGCCTGGGTTTCCCCGGTGGCTTCGTGGACAAGCATGACAGGACTCTGGAGGACGGGCTGAATCGAGGGCTACTGGAGCAGCTGGGCGAGGAGGTGGCCGCCTTCCGCGTGGAACGCACTGACTACCGCAGCTCACACGCCGGGTCGAAGCCGAACGTCGTGGCCCACTTTTATGCCAAGTGTCTGACCCTCGAGCAATTGTTGGCAGTGGAGATTGGCGCAACAAAAGCCAAGGCCCATGGGCTGGAGGTGGGGCCAGCCTGGGACCTCATCCCACATCCGATTCTTACCTCCTCTGTGCTTTCCCTTGCTCCAGAATCTCTGATTCGGGAGGTCTTCCCCTGTCATACTTTGCTCTTTTCCCTATTTCCTTGGTGTTTCCCTTTTCCCCATTTTCTTGGTGTAGTTGAGATCTTCCTAATCTGTAATCTGGATCATACTGCCAACTTGGGCTCCCTAGGAAGATTTCTACCTACCCTACTCTTCCTCAAGCTCTGGAGAGATCTTTCTAGAACACACCCATCCAAGTCTCTATGTTGCTCTCTATTGATAATGTGATAATGACAAAGTATCTGCCCTAGTCTTTTATTGTTGGGCCTCTGTTTTTCTTAGAAGATATGGCCCTAATACTTAATCCTAGGCGAGTAGGGAAACAGTATATGAAGGCAGTTCTCACATTTTAACAAATATCAGAATCATCTAGGGGGCTTATTAAAACAGTGAATACTAGAGTCCACTCCCAAAATGCGTTTTGGGGTGGGGGAGATACAAGAGGAAACCTGAGAATTTGTATTTTTCACAAATTCACAAGTGATGCTATTACAGCTAGGTTTCCCATTTTGTGAACCATCGTTGTAGGGCTAAGTAAGCATCCATCCTGGAGTCAGGAGCTGCTAGAGGTTAAAGTACAGATGTGGGAAGGATTAACATCAGTGGGGCTGGACAGCATATCTTGGGTCATTTCCCTGAAGCGGTTTGGGCCCACTGGGTCTCATTTAAATATGAGTCTTGGGCCTGGATCTGTTGGGGTAATAAGGGGTGAGGCATCTGCTCTAGGAAGATCTGCTGGAGAAAGGACAGAGTTAATGGGATGAGCTACCTGTGATCCCAGTGTCTCTTGTCTCCTTTCTTTTACAGGTGCTGGGCCTGGTTCGGGTACCACTGTATACCCTGCGAGATGGTATAGGAGGCCTGCCCATCTTTTTGGAGAATTCCTTTATTGGTGCTGCCCGGCAGCAGCTACTGGAAGCCCTCGAGGAATTGGGACTGTTGGAATTTGATGTAGTCTCAGCCCTTAAGAACCCAGCTCGTAAACAGAGGCAACCCTCCGTGAACCCACATAACCTGAGATAAGGACCTTGGTACTGAATGAGAGAGAGAAAGGAGAAATGTTTTCTCTTCTGGCCTAAGAGGTGATAGATGATATCAGATTAAAATAAGGATCACTGTGTATGATATGTTTTGAGCAGAGGACCCCCCAACTCAGGGTGTCAGGGGAAAAATTCCACAGGTCCAGGGCCTCTTGCAGATTTTCATAGCCTGCCACCTTTCTGTATGTTTTCACAAACAGCCTGATACCTTTCCCCCATCAAGTCCTGTTTGTCCAGGAAGTAGCATTTGTCACAATACCCTGCTCCTTGGTGGCAAGGAGCTTCCAAAGCAATAGCAGGTCTCTTCCCACATTCTTCTATGGCTGCTCTCCAGGGTCTAGCCCAGTCCATGTTTGGTGGGGAGGATAGAGAAGCAGAGGACCCTCTTTGCTTTTTGAAAGTAGTCATACCCTTGCCTGAGGGTTGACAAAGCAATTGGCTTCTAAAAGGTGGGAGAGGGTCTCAGCCAATTCCCAATCCTTTTCTTCCCCTGAAACTGGGGAGGAGTGATGAAGTGGCTAGGTCTCCTTGGACTTAGCATGGACCCAAGACCTATGAGTCCTGATGCCTCTTCTCCAGACCTTTCATCCTGGGACCTCTTAGACTCTGGGGACATCAGAAGAGAACTGACCCAGCCCCTGTCTAACCCTGCTGTGCCAGAAAGAGCCTTCCATTATAGAAAGAGACTTATAGCTGGGCCTTGAGGCTCTTCACTTCTTTCAGCAGATATTTATTTTGTACCTATTAAATGCCAGGTACTATAAAAGATATAGATAGAGAGCCATAGGCATTGCTCTCCAAAACTCAAACATTTTCTTAAAGGATAGATTGCAAATATATTAAGCTCTATTAACCACATGTTTTTTGTGGGTTTTTTAAAAATATTTTTTTAAATTAAGAAAACGTATTTATTTTAATTGTGTACAACATGATGTTTTGAGATATGTATAAATTGTGGAATGACTAAAATGGACCAATTAACATATGTATCACCTCACATATTTATCAATTTTTTTATAGTAGGAACACTTAAATTTTAGCAATTTTTAAGAATACAGTGCATTGTATCAATTGCAGTTGCCATGTACAACAGATCTCTTGAACTTATTCCTTCCAACTGAAATTTCGTATCCTTTAATTAACATCTTCCCAATTCCCACCCCACCCCCTGCAACTCCTGTAACCAATATTCTACTCTCTGTTTCCATGTGATTACCCTTTTTAGATGCCATGTATAAGTGACATCATGGGATATTTGTCTATGCCTGGCTTATTTCATTTAACATAATGTTCTCCAGGCTCATCCATGTTGTCACAAATCACAGGATTTTCTTCTTTCTTAAGGCTGACTGGTATTCTGTTGTTTTTATATATCAAATTTTCTATATCCAGTCATCATTGATAGACACTTATGTTGATTCCATATCTTGGTTACTATAAAGAGTGCTGCAATGAACATGACAGTGCAGATATCTCTCCCAGATCCTGATTTTAATTTTTTTGGATAAATACCCTATAGTGGGATTACTGGATCATATGGTCATTCTATTTTTTTCCTTTTTTTTTTTTTTTTGTTAATTTTTAGTCATTCTATTTTTAACTATTTCCATTCTGTTTTTCATAATAACTGCACTAATTTACATTCACCAACAGTGTGTTTAGTATTCCCTTGTCTCCATTTCTTCTCTGACACTTATCTTTCATCTTTTTGGTAATAGCTATTCTAACAGATGTGAGGTGATAGCTCATTGTGGTTTTAATTCATATTCGCTTGGTGATTAGTGCTCTGTTGAGCATTTTTTCATATACTTGTTGGCCATTTTTATGTCCTCCTTTTAGAAATGTCTAGTCAGGTCCTTTGCCCAATTTTTGACTGAGTTATTTGTTTTCTTTCTATTGAGTTGTTTGCATTACTTATATTTTGGATATTAACCTCTTATCAGGTATATGGTTTGAAACTATTATCTCCCATGCTCTAGTTTGTCTCTTTACTCTATTGATGCTTTTCTTTGCTGTTCTGAGGCTTTTTAGTTTGATATAATCCCATTTGTCTATTTTCACTTTTGTTGCTTGTACTTTTGAAGTCTTATCCCAGTAGCCATTGCCCAGACCAATGTCATGAAGCTTTTCCCCTACATTTTCTTTGTGTAATGTTACAGTTTCAGGTCTGGCATTTAAATCTTTAATCCAATGGTCCAAGATGATGGACTAGAAACAGCCTGCACATACTGCTGTAAGGAGAGGATCAAAAGTTGCAAATGGATATTCACCTAAGGATGGATCATCTGTAAGAGAGCATTATGAATCAACAGAGAAGTGACTAGAAGATACCCAAAGTGAAGGAGGGGGAAGTGGTTTGACCCAGTGGGCAGCATCAGAGGTACCTGGGGAAGGTACATGTAGAGAAGGAACAGAGGAAAGAACCCTGGGGCTCCACACTCCCCCTGCAGCAACCTGAGCTGCAAGAGAGTCCCTCCAGCACTGCAAGCCTCTTGACTGAGGCAGGAAGCTACTTGGAAACTGTGTAGTAGCATTGCTCCAGAGAGTAGAACTAAATGAAAATTGTAGCCAAAAAAATCCACAAAGGATCAATGAAAGGAAAAGTTTGTTATTTTAAAAGATAAATAAAATTGGTAAACCACTAGCTAAATTAACCAGGGATAGAAGAGAAAGGATTCAAATAAGCCCAATCAGAAATGAAAAAGGAGACCTATAGGTGATACCACAGAAATACAAAATATCATTTGAGACTACTGTGAAAACCTCTATGCATACAAATTATAAAATCTGAAGAAAATGGGTAAATTTTTGGAATTACACAACCTCCTAAGCTTGAATCAAGAAGAAATAGAAAACCTGAACAGACCAATAATGGGTAGCAAGATGGTTATAAAAAATCTCCCACCACAAAAGTGCCTATTGAAACCTTAAAATCTGTACCCCCATAATATGCTGAAATAAAAAGAAAAAAAGTGCCCAGATCAATTCACAGCTGAATTCTACCAGACTTACAAAGAAAAACTGACCCCTATCCTGAAACTGTTCCATAATCTCAAGAAGGAGGGAATCCTCCCTAACTCATTCTGTGAAGTCAAGTATCATCCTGATACCAAAGCCAGGAAAGAAGATAACAGAAAAAGGAAATCGTAGACCAGTATCTGCCATGAAAATAGAGGTAAAAATCCTCAACAACATATTGGCAAACTGAAACAAACAGCACATCAAAAAGGTAATCCATCACAATCAAGTGGGTTTTACCCCAGGGATGCAAGGGTGGTCCAACATATGTAAATCAACAAATGTGATTTGCCACATAAATAGAATTAAAAATAAAATCCATATGATCATCTCAATAGATGCAGAAAAAGCATTTGATAAAATGCAGCACCCCTTTATGATAAAAAAAAAAAACCTAAGCAAACTAGGCATAGAAGGCACATACTTCAAAATAATAAAAGCCATATATGACAGACTCACAGCCAGCATCATACTAAATGAGGAAAAGTTGAAGGTATTGCCCCTAAGATCTGGAACATGACAAGGATGCCCACTGTCACCACTTCTATTCAACATAGTACTGGATGTTTTAGCCAGAGCAATCTGGCAAAAGAAGGAAATTAAGGGCATCCAAATCAGGAAAGGCGAGGGGTTGTCAAACTATTCTTGTTTGCCAACAGTATAATCTTATATCTAGAAAACCCTAAAGACTCCTCCAAAAGACTTCTAGAATTGGTAAACAAATTCAGTAAAGTCTCAGTTTACAAAATCAATGTACACAAATCAGTAGCATTTCTATACACTAATAACAGTCAAGATGAGAGTCAAATAGAGAATGTAATACCATTTGCAATAGCTGCAAAGAAAATAAAATACCTAGGAATATACTTAACCGAGGAGATGAAAGATCTCTACAACGAAGAAATATAAAACACTGATAGAAAAATCATAGATGACACAAATAAATGGAAAAATATCCAATGACAATGAATTGGAAGAATTAAAATTTGTGAAATGTGCATGTTGCCCAAAATGATTTACAGATTCAGTGTAATTCCCATCAAAATTCCAATGTCATTTTTCACAGATCTAGAAAAAACCCTAATCTTCATATGGAACCAAAAAAGACCCTAAATAGCCAAAGTAATCCTAAGTAAAAAGAATAAATCTGGAGGCATCACATTACCTGACTTCACATTATACTACAGTATAATGTGTAACCAAGTATAGTAACCAAAACATCACAGAATTGGTATAAAGGGAGAGATATAGAGAAGTGGAACAGAATCCAGAATCCAGAAATAAAGCCACATAGCTATAACCATTTGGTTTTTGACAAAGCAGACAAAAACGTACACTAGAGAAAGGATGCCCTATTCAATAAAGGGTGCTGGGAAAATGGGATAGCCACATGCAGAAGAATAAAACTGGATCCTTATCTCTCACTGTATATAAAAATTAACTCAAGGTGGATTAAAGACTTAAATATAAGACCCGAAACTACAAAAATTCTAGAAAAAAAACAGAAAATCTCTTCAGGACATTGGCCAAGGCAAAGAATTTATGACTAAGATGCCAAAGGCAAATACAGCAACAACAAAAAATAAATAAATGGGATATAATTAAATTATAATTAAAAGTTTCTGCACAGCAAAGGAATTAATCAACGGAGTAAATAGACAACCTACAGAGTGGGAGAAAATATTCACAAACTATACATTCAACGAAGGATAATATCCAGAATCCACAAAGAACACAAACAAGTAAGCAAGAAAAAAATAGCCCCATCAAAAAGTGGACAAAAGACATGAACCAATTATTCTCAAAAGAAGATAGACAAATGGTCAAGAAACATGTGAAAAAATGCTCAACATCACTAATCATCAGGGAAATTCAAATTAAAACCACAATAAGATACCACCTTACCCTGATCAGAATGACCATTATTAAAAACTCAAAAAACAATAGATGTTGGAATGGATGTATTTATAAAAGAACACTTGTACACTGTTGCTTGGACTGTAAATTAGAACAGTGTTTCATCAGTGTTTTACAGCTTTCTGTGTACAGGTCTTTCACCTCATTGATTACATTTATTGCTAAGTATTTTAATTTTTCATAGCTATCATAAATGGGATCATTCTCTTGATTTCCTTTTTGGATAGTGTGTTGTTAGTGTACATAAATTCTACTGATTTTTTTATATTGATTTTGTTTCCTGCAACTTTACTCAATTTGTTTATTAGTGCTAACAGTTTTTTGGTGGACTCTATGGAGTTTTCTGTATATAAGATAACATCTTCAAAGACAGACAATTTAACTTCTTCCTATCCAATTTAAATGCCTTTTATAATCTCTCTCTTGCCTAATTGTTCTGGATACAACTTCCAGTAGTATGTTAAATAGAAATGGCAAGAATGGGTATTTGTCTTGTTCCTGATCTTAGAAGAAAAACTTTAAACTTTTGACCATTAAGTATAATGTTACCTGTTTGTTGGTCAAATATGACCTTTATTATGTTTATTTCTTCTATGCCTAATATGTTGAGAGTTTTTATCATGAAAGAATGTTAAATTTTGTCAAATGCTTTTTCTGCATCTACTGAGATGATCATAGGGTTTTTGTCCTTCATTCTGTTGATTTAGTGAATTACATTACTTGATTTGCATGTCTTCAACCATCTTTACATCCCATGGATAAATTTCCTTTGATCATGGTGAATGGTTTTTTTAATGTGCTGTTGAATTCAGTTTGTTAGTATTTTCTTGAGGATTTTTGCATCTTTGTTCATCAGGTATATTGGCCTGTAGTTTCCTTTTCATGTAGTTTATCTGGCTTTGACATCGGGTAATGCTGACCTCGTAAAATGAGTTTAGAAGTATACACTCTTTTTAAATTTTTTTTAAAGAATTTGGGAAGAATTGCTACTAGTTCTTTAAATGTTTAGAAAAATTCAGTAATGAAACCATCAAATCCTGGGATTTTCTTTGATAGGAGAGTTTTTATTATTGATTCAATCTACTTGTTATTGGTCTGATTTTTCTTCATGATTCAGTATTGTTAGGTTGTATGCATTTGGGAATTTATCTATTTCTTCTAGGTTATCCAATTTGTTGGCACGTAATTGCTTATAGTAGCCTCTTATGATCCTTTGTATTTCTGGGTTATCAATTGTAATGCTTCCTCTCTCATTTCTGATTTTATTTGAGTGTTTCTTTTCCTTAATCTAGCTAAAGGTTTCTCAATTTTGTTTATCTTTTTTGAAAAAACATCTCTTGGTGTCATCGATCTTTTCAGTTGTTTTTCTTGTCTGTATTTCATATATTTCTGCTCTGATTTTTATTATTTGCTTCTTTCTACTAACTTTGAGCTTAGTTTGTTCTTTTTTTCTAGTTTTTCTTGAGGTGATCTCTTAAGTTGTTTATTTTAGAGCATTCTTCTTTTTTAATGTAGATGTTTATTCCTATAAACTTCCCCTTAGAACTTCTTTTGTCTTATCCCATAAGTTTTAGTACATTGCATGTCATTGCAGTCATTGCATGACTATCTTCATTATCAATCGGGCAATCATGGCTGAGTCCCAGCTGTGTACATGACACTAAACTGGATGCCGTGAGAGAGAAAAATTGTTCTGGAAATGCAATTGTGGTATTTTCCAGCGTGACATATAAACTTTCCTTCCTCTTGTTATTTATATAGGTAGGTTGTTTCACATAGATTTGAGTATCATTTAATTCTTAAATTGATATATTTTCATTTGTCTCAAGATACTTTTTAATTTATCCTTTGACTCATTGATTTTTAAGGATCATGTTTAATTTCCATGTATTTGTGAATTTTCTGGAATTCCTCCTGTTACTGGTTTCTAGTTTTATACCATTGTGGTTAGAAAAGATACTTGATGTGATTTTAATCTTCTTAAATTTATCAAGACTTGTTTTGTGGCCTAATATGACCCATCCTTCAGAATTTTCCATGTGTGCTTGGAAAGAATGTGTATTCTGCTGCCATTGGATGAAATATTCTATATATGTCTCTAAGGCCCATTTGGTCTAAAGTATAGTTTAAGTATGATGTTTTCTTATTTTTTATCCATATGATCTGTCCATTGCTGAAAGTGGGGCATTGAAGTCCCCTACTTTTTTAATATTATAGTCTATTTCTCCCTTGAGATTTATTAATATTTGCTTTATGTATATAGGTGCTCTGATGTTGGGTGCATATATATTCATAATTGTTATATACTCTTGATGAATTGACACCTTTCTCATCATAAAGAACTTACTTTGTCTCTTTTACATTTTTTACTTTAAGTCCACTTTATGTGTATAGCTACACCTACTCTCTTTTAGTTTCCATTTCCTTTCCAATTCTTTTTTCATCCCTTTACTTACAGTCTGTAAAGCGAGTCTCTTGTAGGTAGCATATAGTCAGGTCTTAGTGTTGTGCATGTGTTTTTTAAAATCCATTCAGCCACTCTGTCTTTTGATTAGAGAATTTAATCTATGTACATTCAAGGTAATTATTGCTAGGTAAAGACTTACTATTGCCATTTTATTGTTTTCTCATTCTTTGTAGCTCCTTTGTCCCTTTCCTTCTCTTTTTGTGTCTTCCTTTGTTATTAGGCAATTTTCTTTAGTGATATGCTTGGTTCCTTACATTTTATCTTTTGTGTATCTACTGTATTTTTTTTTTCAGCATATTATGGGGGTACAGATTTTAAGGTTTCAATAAATGCTCTTTCCCCCCCTACTGTATGTTTTTTATTTGTGGATACCATGAGGCATATGTAAAACTTATATAAGTTATAACTGGCTATATTAAGATGATAACAATTAAACTCTGATTGCATACAAAAACTCTACATTCAGTCCACTCTCTACTCTCCTTCTTACATTTTTAATGTTATAATTTCCATATTTTTATATTGCATATCCCTGAACAAATTGTTGTGGCTATTATTACTTTAATAGATTAGTCTTTTAACCTTTATGTTAAAGATATAAGTGATTTATATACCATACTTATGGTATAAGAATATTCTGAATTTGACAGTGTACTTATTTTTTCCTGTGAGCTTTGCACTTTTATATGGTTAGTGTTACTAATTGTCATCCTTTTATTTCAACTTGTAGAACTCTCTGTAGCATTTCTTGTAAGATGGGTTTGGTGGTGATGAACTCCTCAGCTTTTGTTTGTCTGGGAAAACCTTTATCTTTCCTTCATTTCTGAAGAATAGCTTTTCTGGGTACAGGCTTGATTTGTCTGGGAAAGCCCTTCAGCTCTGGACAGACCCTTTGGTGTAGTCCACTGGTGGGCTTGCTGCTAGACTCTTCAGGTAGGCTGGTCTGGTGCCTGGATTGGACCTGGAGCCTGGAGCCACCAATATAGGCCTGTTTATTAGATACACTGTGGTAGGCCTAGAACCTGAGTCGCTGAGGGCAGCTCTGGAGCCTGCATTTGCAGTGCCCATCATGAAGGCTGGGTCCACAGGGCCTAACATGGTACTGGGGTAGACATTGAGCCTGAGTCTGCCTAGGCCGGCCAGGTGCTAGGTGGGGCTTGGCATCTGGATTCACTGGGATGGGCCTGTACCTTGAGTCCACAGGAGCTGACCTGGTGCTAGGATGGACCTGGAGCCTGAGTCTGTGGGGGCTGTACTGGGTCTTAGGTCTACAGGGGAAAGCCTGAAGTCTGAGTCTGCAGGTATGGTCCTGGAGCCTTGGTCCACAGGGGCCAGCCTGGCACTAGGGTCTACTGGAGTGGGCCTAGACTGTGGGTCTCCTGGAGCACACTTGGACTTTGGGTCAGTTGGATCCTGGAGCCACAGGTACAGGCCTAGAGCCTGTGCCTGGCCTGATGGTAGGCAGGCATGGAGATTGTGAACACAAGGGCTGGTCTAAAACCTGGAATCGTGGTTGCTGTCCTGCAGCCTGGAGTTATGAGGGTTGGCCTGGAGCCTACAGCTCTGGGTGCTGGCCTGGAGGTTGGGCGTGCAGTTAGTGACTTGAAAACCAGGTTCACAAGGGCTTGCCTGAGTCCTGAGGTCCCAGAGGTTGGCCTAGAACATGGGTCCACATGAGCGATGCTGAAGCCTATAGCCATGAAAGCCAGGCCAGCATCAGGGTCCACTGGACCCTGGGTCTGCTGGAATGTGAGCTTACAGAAATTGTCCTCGTACTGGATAGGCCTAAAGCCTGTATCCACAGAGTTGAACCTAAAACATAAGGCCCTGGGAGCTAGCCAATGTTGGGAGTGGTCTGAAGCCTGGGGTAGACAGGACCAGCCTGGCCCTGAAGTGAGCCAGGAGCCTGAGTCTGTGTCTGTAGGGATTGGCCTTATGCTGCAGCAAGTCTGGAGCCTATGGATGCTAAGGATAGCCTGGTGGTGGGGTGATCCTGGAGACCGTGTCTACCAGGTAGGCCTGTAGGCTGGGGCTGCAAGACCTGGTCTGGTACTGAGGCATACCTGCAGGCTTACTCTACAGGTCCTGGCCTGGAGTCTCAGGCTATGGAAGGCTAGCTTATGCTGGGTTTTACTGGGTGCACCAGTATTAGGGACCAAATCAAAGTTTGATACTCAGTTTTTGCTCCTTCCTACAAGCAGACAGTATCTCTCCCGATAATATATGGCTGATACTAGGAAAAAAGTGATATGGGTAATGTAAAACTGTCCTTCCTACATCCATCACTTTCAGTGCTACATGCTGGTGCTATAATATATGACCTCATTTTCTTAGCTCTGTGCAGTCATTTGCATGCATGGATATATGTTCAGATTGTTGGATCTCTAGGGGGATAAGCACGGGAAAGTGCTATTCCCCTGTCTTGCTCCGGGGTCAACCCTACATATTTTTCTGGCACATGGTTGAATCTACCATGTGAAAAGTACATGGACAATACATAAAAAAAGTGGGTGGGGCTGTGGTCCAGTAAAACATTATTTACAAAAGCACTTGGCTACCCTCTGGGCCATAGTTGTCCAAGACCTGTTCTAAAAGGAAAGATAAGATTAATCATTTGAATTCTGATGCCTACAGGTAATTTAAGTGTTAAGAGTAAATAAACAAGGAACTTATACAGTCTTACTTTGGTACTTTTACTTTTAGATGAGTGGTCTAAAGGGCCCTCCTTAGGGAATAGTTAAGCTGAAGGATGAGAAGGAACTAGCCTGGTAGGAGTGTGGGAAGAATATCCCAGAGGGAAGCACATGTCAAGGCCCTGAGGTGGGAAGAATCTTAGCAAAACATCCCAAATCTTAGTGCTTCCAACAAGAAACATTTCATTGTATTTCAAGGTTTACGGATGAGAAATTTGCATGGGGCCCAGCTGGGTAATTCTGTTCTATATGACTCTAATACAGATTGCTAGAAGAGGCCAGATGGTATTGAACTTGTGTATAGGGGCTATCTGGAGTGTCCATGAAAGCTCCAGTCACAGGATTGTCCCCTTGGTAGGAATGGCTGGAAGGCTGAACTCAAATGGGACCAGAGTTCCCATATTTGGCTTCCCCAACATGGTAGTATTGGTAGATGAATTTCCTACATGGTGACTCAAGGATCCCAGAGAACTCCAGAAGACCAAGGTGGAAAGTAAAGGTTTTTGATTTGGCCTCAGAAATTGTGCTTTTGCCACATTCTCGTGGTCAAGGAAGTCATTTAAGGATGCCCAAGATTGAAGGGAAAGGAACTTAGACTCCATTTCTTGAGGAGGCATGAGGAGTGGTGCAGAAGACTAGCAAAGAATTGGTAGCCAACTTCAACCTAGTGGGGCATGTTCTAGAAATGGGAAGAAGCCAATGTGATTAGACTACGACAGGACAGGGGAGATACAGCTGGAGAGCTAGGTGCGAGCTCAGTGTGACAGGGCCCTACAGGCCATGTGAGGGGCCTGGTCTATGTTTCAAGGAAATCAATCCCAGTGTTGTGTGGAACATGGACTGCAGGGGCTAGGAGAGTGACGAGGAGACAGAGGCAGCTGCCATGGTAGCTCACATGGGTGATGGTGATGATCTGGGCCAGGGTGGGGGAGGAGGCAGTGGAGATGGGCAGACAGGATGTGTTTGAGAGACTCAGCTGGTGACAGTGATAGGAGCTGCTGATGGACTTGTGGGAGGAGAGAGGTGAGAAAGAAAGAGGATTAAAGGATGACTTGTAGGTTTTGTGTGACGGTACAAGTTGTAGATGAAGGGATAGACTGAGGGGTGGGCGAAAAAGGTTTGGAAGAAAACAGGACCAAGGTAGCCATTTGGGGCATATTGAGACATAAATTTGTGAGTCATCTGCACAAAGACAGTCTGAAAACTTTGTTGGACTGGATGAGGTGGTCTATGGAGAGGAAAAAGGAAGAGGGCTGAGGACAATCCCCTTGGAAGTCCACCCTTAAGATTTCAGTTGAGAAGAGGGCATGTAGAAGGAGACCAACAGGAGAGAGGATGCTATTTAAGAAAGTAGACTATGCAGAGTGATGCTGAGGGCTTCAATAAAATAAGGACAGAACTATCCATTGGATTTAGAAGTATAAAGTGTTTGATGAGCTTGATGGGAGTAATTTAAGAAAGGGGGGTGGGTACCAAGGCAGACTGGAGTGGGTTGAGCAAATGGAAAGTGGGGCAGTGGGCATCGTGAGAAGTTGCCTGTAAAGGGGTGTAGAGTGATAACTGGAGAGGGCTGTCAACGGTGTGTTTGAGGTGGGGGTAGATCACGTGGATGTTGATGGCAACAGTCCAGATCGCAAGTAGAGAGAGCTGGGAAGGGCTGGGCAGAGGGATTCTTGAGGGGCACAGTCCAGGAGAAAGGAGTGATGGGACATCCATGAGAAGGGGAGATAGTCCTGCAGCATAATGGGCTCCAGAAAAAAGGATGGGGCAAGTATAGAGCATTAGGATGGTTAAATCAATGGTAGGATGGTAACAGAGTTTGAATGTCTTCTTGGTGAAATGAAGTTAGAACATCAGCTGTATGGAGGTGAAGGATATTCTTGGAAGGTATGAAGTAAAGATTCACCTTGGTATGGAAAATCAAGTTGATTAAGGAAATATAGCAGAATGGTAGGGCAAAGCTGAGCTATAACATGGTCAGTTTAGGGTAGTAGATACACAGGGGTGTGTGTCTTTACCAGGACTGTGTACATACCTGTCTTCCCTCATCTGGGTTTAGCAGCTGAGGTGGAGAGACTCATTGCAGATCTGGGTTTTGCCAGGGCAGTATAAGGAAGGGAGAGAGAGGCCAGGCAGTAAAGATGACATGCACAGGAGACGTTGTAGTAATACAATGTAGAGTGTAAGGTTAATGTGGCTAAGATGGCAAAAGAAAAAGGTTACATTGGAAGGATCTCAAAGGGATAGAAACTCCAACATCATGAGAGGTTGAGTGGGGAGAGGTATTTGAGCCAGAGAGGAGTGTTTTGGAAATTGAGAGGTGGAACAATCTCAGATAAAGGCGGGACCTGAGTCTGACCTGGGATTGCTGGGCAGACCTTGCAGAGGAGACATAAAATGATGGGTTCTAGGGATAGTGAGACCAGCAGTCAAGAAGACCATTCAAGTAGGTGATGAAGGAAGAAACTCACAGATGTTGGGAGGATAGTGTGACCTAGGAGTCAGCACCCTTGGTGAACAGGAAGAGTGATGAATGGCAGCTGACCAGTGGAGAAAATACCCATGACAGGACAGCACTTCCCAGGAGAGGGGCTTTTGAGGAAAGGAGGGTGTGTGGTGGTCATGAAGGTCAATGCAGAGCCATGCGGGCCCCACTGGCAGTTCTTGGCCTTTGAAAAATGAGATTGGATGGTGGAAGAGTAGCTGTGAAGATCACATAGATCCTAGAGGGGCTGATTACTCTGCCCTTTTCTCCTTACCTAGCTCTGGCCCCTTTGTCAAACATTATCTAGAATAAACTCTCAGGATAGGCAGGTGGGTGATAATGGACATTGGAGTGGCTCCCAGGGGCCCAGCCTGTACCAGCTTCATCCAGGTCCTCTGCCACTGCTGAAGGGAGGCAGGACCCTGAGGCTGAGAGATCAGGGCAGCTCACCCCTAACTGCACCACTGACATACCCTTACCTCAGGGTCTGGTACTAGGCAAATCAGGACCCAGAACTCATCCTGGGATGTCATCTGGGCCAGTCGTGCCCCATTTGGAAGGCTCCTTTACGATACTCTGTCTGATTCTGCTTGGGTGCTGCTCCAGTCATAAGTCTCTCAGTGCCTCCTGGGCAGCTCATCTCTCCACATACTTATTTATATTACATTCCTTTTTTTGGTGGGGGGGAGGAAGGTCTCTGGAGATGGTTGGTGGGAAGGAGCCCATGACTGTCCTGTGTCATACCACAAATATACTCTCTGAGTCTGCAGATTACTTCTCAGTGAGGCAGCATCAAAGTGTTTTATTGTTGTGGGGTTTGGGGTTTGAGTTAATTTCTCACCTAGTCCCTGCAGTGCCCTAGCAGGCCAGTTGGGGGTGATAGAAGCTCAGACTCTGCATTTCTCCTCCTCTTACCCATTCTGACCCTCCTGGGGTTTGAGTAAAGCCAGGGAGGATGGCCACTTAAGCTTTTCTTGGCCTCAATAAGACCAATCATCTGGGATGGAAAGAAGTTGGAAGCTCTTTTCAGTCTTTGACCCCCCGCCCCCAAGAAGTGCTGTGATGAATTTCAGCCAAGCCAAGTACTTGACCTCCTTTTCCTTATCTGGTTGATGAGCTGTGATTCCTGTGGTGAGAGTCAAATGAGGCAGCACTTGGGGTAGGCTTGGAGAGATGCACCCAGCACTATTTAAGTATAGGATGCCATGTTTGCTTCCTGTTTCTTAGCACATTTGTTTCATGGAATGTGAGTGGCCCCGTCTACCTCTCCCCATACACATATCTCTCTCTTTCAGCATAATCAGGAAGATGTTCCCACTTCTCAGTGTTGTTATCTTTCCCTCAAGTGTGCCACTGCTGGTTGAGGGTAAACACTTTCAGGCTTCACACTGTCCTGAGCCAAGTACTCCTCAGTCCCCCAGTTTCTGGCAAAGCTGCAGCTTCTCAGCTGGAACATTTGAGGACAGAGTGTCTGTCTCCTTCCACACTTACTTGGGCCCTGTGAAACCGACAGGGGGCAAGGAAGAGAGGGGGGAAGGGAGGTTTTCTATGATATTCAGTTTATTACACAGAAACATTTTTAAAACTGCCTCAAACAGAAAAATGAACAGGGAGTGGGAGGCAAAAAGAGAGGGGAAGAGCCTTTAGTTGTAAGGAAATATTGGATAGCATTCGAATTTGATCCAAAGGAAAAGATGCTGGAAGTTGCTCACTTCTGGTGGGGGGATTATATTTAAAACATTCAATTCTGAAGAAGAGGTGTATGGGCAGGACAGAGGGAAAAGAAAAAAGGGAAATTCCCCCATGGACTCAAGGCCACGTACTCCCCCAGGTGAAACCACATGGCCCTCTCTCCCACCTCCCTTTTGACTTGGCCAAACGTGGCAGTTCAGGCTCCCTCCAAGGGTGGAGGCAGTACCACAAAGGCCATATGGGCAGAGAGGAAAACTCAGGTACCTCATACACTCACAAAACAACACAAAGGGACGTACTGAAGGACACGCAACACCTAAAGGAAGCTCCTCACCCAACGGCTCCCAGAGAGAGGGAATGTGTCTGAGCCAACTTGGGTTTGTTTGCACGTGCCCATTGGAAAGGCAAACACTAAAGCACCAGGTGTTTGTGGGGAGAAAGGTTTATTGTCAGGTGGTCTAAACAGGAAGATAGGAATAGGACTCAAATCTGTCCTCCCCCTAAGCTGGGAGTTGGGGCAAGTGTTATAGTCAGAGAATAATGATGTGTGATCTGACTGGATCCTGCCATGGGGTGATGCCAAGGCTTGATGTGTTTGGAGCCTGCATCATGCTATGCAGTGTCCACTTCTTAATTCACTCCTGGCTCTTTGATCCAAGCACTTAGGTTCCACCTGTGATTGCAAACTGGGTTCATCTGGGCATGCTCAGGGTACCTGACCCTCAACCTGGGGGTCCATGGCAACTGAAAAACAACTCCCAACTTTGTTCCATAAAAGTTGAAGCCGAGTGGTCTGAGGTTGTTACTTGAGTCTATGTGTCTAGGGTTTTCCCCACAGTGCCCTGCCCACCCTGATGCATAGATGCAAACCCAAGCTGCCCCCTCCCTTCACTGTGGGCATGTTACCCTCCACAAGCATTCTCAGCTGATGCAGTGGCAAAGGATACCCTCCTTCCATGCAGGATGACAACCCCTGGCCAGAGTTTTCAGCAATTATAAAAGCGTCTGGAGAAACAAGTCCCAGGCAGGACTGTTCTCACCCACAGTCCCAGACCTGCCACCGTCTTCAGGTGTGTGAAACACAGAGCTAGTACATTCACAACAGCCTGTTACCCAGCACTAATTTCAGGCTGTGGATGTAGGCAAGGGCCAGGTAAACAGGGAGGGGAGAACAGGTGAATGATCCCCTGCTTGTTTGTGAGCAAAGGAGCAGAAGAATTGCCTCCAATTAACTTGAGTAAACAGGAAATATCCACATTTGCTCTGTTCCAAAATTACTACCAAATAGAAGAGGATGTGAACACCAGATGTAAATGATAAAGAGCATTCTCTGGAAGGTGTATTCCGAGGAGCAGAAGCAATATGTGCTCATGGAGTTGAAGCAGAGCATGGACTCTGGAATGAGATGAAAGAAAAGATAGACATATCCCAAAACAACAAATGCTGGCGAGGATGCAGAGAGGCAGGAACACTCTTACACTGCTGGTGGGACTGCAAATTAGTGCAACCTTTGTGGAAAAGAATTTGGAGATACCTCAAAACAGCTAAAAATAGAAATACCATTTGGTCCAGCAATAGCATTATAGGGCATCTACCCAAAAGAGCATAAGACATTCTATTATAAAGACTTCTGCACCCGACTGTTTATGGCAGCACAATTCACTATTGCAAGGATGTGGAAACAACCCAAGTGCCCAGCAATTCATGAGTAGATTATAAAAATTTGGTATATGTTTACAATGGAATATTACTCAATTCTAAGAGACAACAGCGAGCTAGCACCGCTTATATTACCCTGGATTGAGCTTAAGCCAAAGTGAGGAAACACAAGATCAGAAAAATGGGCTCCACGTGTACTCGCCATCACATTGGTACTGACCGATTATCAATATGGTGCTCAAAGGGTGGTGGTGTTCACCAGAGATTCGGGGGGTGGGGGGATAGACCCACATCTGAGGGATGCAGCGAACAGCGTGGAGGGGAAGGGCATACCTGTAACCTTTGCTAGGTGAAGGCAAAGTTATAAAATCTAACCTAAATGTTAATATAAAAAACATTTATCGAGTGTCGGGCAGGTGGTGGGGAAGGGGATTTATATATATACATTATAAGTGCAATGTCCATTTTCACAGGGATGGACACGCTTGAAGCTCTGACTCAAGAGGGGAGGGAAGGCAATAGCAATGTATGTAACCTTAACATTTGTACCCCCATATTATGCTGAAATAAAAAAAAAATAGAGAAAAAAAAGAAAGAAAAGACAGACATGCAGAAACAACTGGCAGCACCAAGGAGAGGATGTGGGGAGATGGATCTCTCTGTCAGAGGACTTAAAATTGCACTAGAAACAGCAAAGAGCATCATCAACTCTGGAAAAAGCTACCTCTGATGTGTAGAGCAGGCTTAAGAAAATCCCCTAGAACCCCAAGAAAAGGACAAACCTAAGCCACCAGAGAGAACATGGTAGATATAGAGATCAGACAACAGAAATCCAGAGTATGGTTGATTGATAGAAGGAAAATATTAACAGAATACATGTCATAGGAACAACATTTTAGAGGGAACCAAAAGAAAACTTCCCTAAACTGAAGGATGCCACACCACAGGCTGGCAGTGCTCACTGTGTTGGTGGCCAAGTAGGGGGAGATGAAAACCAGAAAAAAAAAAATCAGAATATTTTTCATGTCAAGGACATTGGCAAGATAGGAGGATTCAGTCATTGACAACAGTGAAAACTTCATAACAATCCAAACTGAAATTCAAAAAGCATGGATATTACCCAGGTACTATATCTGGAAAACAATTCATGGACTTAATTTTTTTTAGTTTTTACTTATTCATTTTTTAGCAATTCACCACCTGTATCAAAAGTAAAGAACTGATGAAGAGGAAAATTATAAGAAATATGTGGGCTAGTTGTGAGCATAGCTCCTATTATGTACAAATTCAGTGCTATGTAATAGTGTTAATCATGGCTGTCAAACAGTGCTACCAACTGAGAGAAAATATGTGTAATGTAAAAATAAGTAATTTGATTAATATGCTAGTCTCAAAATCCTAGATAACCTCATAAAAGTTAGATAGATAGTAGGGAGAGGTGGGAAAGAAGCATAAATTGTGCTAATTTTGCTGGGGAAATGAGTTAGGGCTATTTGGTTTCTGAAGCTGATAAGACTGTTAGATTGGAGAAAGACATTAAATTTTCTTGTTTCATGGAACATGCCAAAGCAATACGACTCTGGTTGAATATGAAAGGGTGGGAAAGAATGCCAGAGAATTACAGTGAAAAAGTATAGAATCATCATAATATTAATATCTAAAATTCAATGTCAAAACATTAGAATTCTGTAATTGATCAAGATATTATTCACAATTATCACGTACTTACCACCAACTTCAGATTATATACAGCACAATGTATTAGAAATTCAAAGAGAAATTAACAGAGTAGTATTAGTTGAGTACAAACACATTTCCTTCAATCTTTGACAGATAAAATGTCAAGTATGGTTATCTATGATCTAAAAATAGTGAAAATCATGATGATGTGGACAACTATTGATATTTTGGCAGTGTTTACTGTGTTGCAGGTAACTATTGACAACTTTTTTCATTTATTAACATATTTAGTCCTTAGAACAAACTTATGAGGTAGAGAGACTATTATCTCCATACTCCAAATAGATGCAGCATAAAGGCCATACATATAATTAATATACTTTGCCTAAATATTGAACTCTGTAACTTCAAGCAAAGAATGTACTTTTGTGAGCCTAGAAAACATTTAACAAATTAGTCACATATTGGACCTTCTAAATCCTCAGTAAATTGTTTTTGGTTTTCTATAGCCCTAGGAAATGACAGGGCACATACCATATTCTATGACCATCATGTAGTAAAACTAGAAATAAATTATAGGGATAGGCACTCTGAAATATTCTTCTTTATGTGTTTTCATATTGTCTGAATCTTTTAGAAAATGTATGCATTATATAATTTTAAAATGACTTGTTAAAAAATAAAAAGGATGAACCAGAGGCATCTAGCTTTAAGAAAAGAATTTTAAAAAATAAAAGTAAATAAATAAAAAGGAACTTTTTGTGTGTGTTTGAATGTATAGAAATCAGCCCAAACAAATTTAAAGAAACAAGAAAAGGATTCAGGGGCAGGTGTGGCACCCATCCCAGGAAGACACTAAGGTAACATGCAGAGTGGAGGGAAGATCTGTTCTCCAGCCCCAAATGGACAAAGTCAAAGTAGAGCCTGATGGACTGAGTTGCTCACGTGCTCATGTGGATCCTCCCTGTACTGACTGGACACACAATGCGACTGGCCGGGCCTGGGTCCTCTGCCCTCACTGTGGCCAGGGGATTGGAGAGCTGTGATTGGCAGTGTCACCAGATCAAGATCTGGGGAAGGAGCAGCTCTCTGCAGGAGGAGACAGTGTATAGCACCTACACAAGTGGAAAGACAAGGCCAGCTGTTCCACCTTCCCCTTTGTTCCAATAGGGGCCTTGGCCACGTGATTCCTTAACACAGTAGAAACAGCAGTCTCTCTCTTCAACCCTAGGCTTTGCTCCATGTTGCTATGTGGTCTCCACTAGGATCACACTGTTTTATGGAGGCATTTCACTTGCATTTTTATTCACCTCCTCTTCAGTTTCTTACTCTCCAACCCACTAGGGCTAAGAAAGGCATTTCATTTCAGGCTTCCTGGCAGTGCAGTTCCCACTCCCCTTTTCCCTTACCACTGCCCCTCCACTTCCCACCCCTCCAACCTCACACACATTTTGCCTCTCTAGCTGTGACTCTGCCTTTCTTATTTTTACTGTCACTTCCTAAGGGAAGCATGCTTTGACCCTGACCTTCCAGACCAGATTATTTTCACCCAAGCACCTTTTCTTCATTCAAATCACTTATTGCAGATTTTTATCATTCATTTGTGTGTGCCTCTTTGATTAGTATATGTCGTCCTCGTATACTCATCAGTGTTCTTGGTTAGAAACAACAGAAGTTGATGCTGGTGTATTTATGGAAAATTTTAATTTATGAGAAAGGTATTGGGAACCTCACAGTTTCCATGGGAGGCTGGAGAACAAGGACAGGGCAGGAACCAGTGCTGGTGAGGCACGGCCAGCATCTTGTCAGGGACAGTAGGCTTAGGATGCTGCCACCTGAGCCTTCACCACTGGACAGTGGCTATTAAGCCATTGGCACCACCACCACTGGACCCTCTTTATTGTGCCATTGGACTCTTAACTATGATCATCTACCTTGCGTCCCCTCTCCAAAATCAATGTCCTGAGCAAGAGCATCTTATTGGCTGTGGCTTGGTCATAAGCATCCTTTCTAGCACCCAAGAGCCAGAGAGGGTATATCTGCATGCCCTTAGCTTTTGTAGTAGAGGAAGGGTTTTCTTATTTCTATTATCTTTTTATAACAATTATACATTTAATATTGATATAATATTATTATCTAACCTACAGTGTGTACTCAAATTTGGTCAATTCTCCCATTAATGTCCCTGATAGTTATTTTTCCCCTAGGTCAGGATCTAATCCAGTATTATATGTGTCTTTAGTCTCCTTTAATATGGATGAATTCCTCAGCCTTTCTCTATCTCTTTTGACCTCAAGAAATTTGAAGAATGCACACTGATTATTGTGTCAAATGTCCTTTTATTTGGCTTCGTCTGGCTTTCCTCATGAGGAATGTGAAGGTATGTTCCTTTTATACCCAGTTTTTTGAGAGTTTTTATAATGAAGGGATGTTGAATTTTATCAAGTGATTTTTCAACATCAATTGAAATGACCTTATGGTTTTTATCCTTTATGCTATTGATATGATGTAACACATTGATTGATTTGCATATTTTGTACCATCCTTACATCCCTGGGATGAATCCCACTTGATTGTGATAAATAGTCTTTTTAATCTGTTGTTGAATTCAGTTTACATATTTTGCTGAGGATAGTTGCATCTCCTCAGATATATTGGTCTAGAGTTTTCTGCTTTTGTTGTGTCTTTCTCTGGTCTTGGTGTTGGTGATACAGGCCTCATAGAATGAATTTGGGAGTATTCCCTCCTCCTCAGTTTTATGGAATAGTTTAAGTAGGATTGGTATTAGTTCTTCTTTGAATGTTTGGTAGAATTTAGCAGTGAAGTCATTGAGTCCTGGATTTTTCTTTGATGGAAGACTTTTTTATTATTGCATCTGTCTTGTTACTTCTTACTGATTAATTGAGGTTTTGGATTTCTTCCTGGTTCAGTCTTGATAGGTTGTGTGTGTCTAGAAATTTAACCATTTCTCCTAGGTTTTCTAAATTATTGGAAATTATACAAACATCTGGAAGTTGCTCATAGTAGTCTCTAATGATCCTTTGAATTTCTGCAGTGTGGATTCTAATACCTCCTTTTTCATCTCTGATTTTATGTATTTGTTTTCTCTGTTTTTTTCTTGATCTGGCTAAAGGTTTGTCAATTTTGTTTATCTTTTCAAAAAACCAACTTTTTGTTTCATTGATCTTTTGTATTTTTTTGTTTAAATTTCATTTCCACTCTGATCTTTATTGTTTCTTTCCTTCTACTAATTTTGTGTTTGGTTTGTTTTTATTTTTTTAATTATTTAAGAAGCATCGTTAGGTTGTTTATTTGAAGCTTTTCTATTTTTTTGATGTAGGCATGTATTGCTGTAAACTTTTCTCTTAGTACTGCTTTTGCTGTAACCCCTAGGTTTTGATATGCTGTGTTTTGGTTTTCATTTGTTTTGAGAAATTTCTTAATTCTCTTCTTAATCTTTTCATTGACCCACTGGTAATTCAGGAGTATATTGTTTAACTTCCATGTGTTTGTATAATTTCCAATGTTCTTCTTGTTATTGATTTCTAGTTTTATTCCATTGTGATCAGAGAAAATACTTGACATGATTTCAATTTTTTTGGATTTGTCAAGACTTGTTTTGTGGCCTAACATATGGTCTATTTTTGAGAATGATCCATAAGCTGAGGAGAAGAATGTGTATTTTGCACCTTTTGGATGAAATATTCCATAAATATCTATTAGGTCCATTTGGTATA
Source organism: Mirza zaza (assembly GCA_008750895.1). NCBI lineage: Eukaryota > Metazoa > Chordata > Mammalia > Primates > Cheirogaleidae > Mirza > Mirza zaza. The sequence continues at coordinate 8,925 of VSMD01103556.1, read as the reverse complement.
TAGTGCAGGTTAAGTTCAGTGTTTGTTTATTTTCTGTTTGGATGATCTGTCCAATGCTGAAAGTGTAGTGTTGAGGTCTCCAAGGATTATTATATTGGGGTCTATCTCTTTGATGTATTCTTTTTAATGGCCTCAAATTGGAAAAAAAAAAAAAAAAGTGTCCTTCAATAGGTGGATTGTCCTTACAGGAAGTCCTTTGGGATAAACCACAAGTGGTTCTAGCTGGTAGATCTCTTCTGGTGGTAACTCCTCCCTCCTCCCACATTGTATATTCTTCTAAATCAGTAGTGCTAAATTTTGTCTCTGCATTTGAGGCACCTAGAAAATCTTATGATGAAGTGGAATGGTGTAAAACTACCTAGCAGATGGTAGATGTTGGTTGTAGTCTTCTCCCTGCTTAAAAAGTGAAATTCTTATCTCTCTCTTCCTCTTCCTGGATCCAAAGGGATGCTATCTGTGAAAGGTTTTTGTGAAATGCAAAGCTTTATTCAAATGTAAATGATAACCTTTACCTTTAACTTCATGAGAAGCCAAAGATCTTTTTATTTTTAAATTTTTACTACGGAAACATCAAGACATATAAAAGTAAAGAGAATAACATAGTAAGTTCTTAATGGATCCATCGCCCAGCTTCAAAAATTATCATTTTATAGCCAATCGTATTTTATTTATACCCTCAGCTTCTTCCCCTCATTGAATTATTTTTATCATGTCATTCATAAATATTTCAGTATGTATCTCTAAAAGATAAGAAACCCTTTCAAAATATAGCCATAATTGTCACCTCAAAAAATTATTTATAATTCCTATATATAAAATCTCTAATCAGTATTCACATTTTCCTGTTTGACTTTTTCTTCAAGTTTGTACAAATTAGAAACCAAAAAAGCCCAATTACTTCAATTTATATGTATCCTCAATCTGCTTCCTTTATTTCCCTCCTTCCTTCCCTTTTTTTTTTTGTTTTGTTTTGTTTTGAGACATAATCTAGTTCTGTTGCCCAGGCCAAAGTACAGTGGCAAAATCATAGGTCACTGTAACCTCCAACTTCTGGACTCAAGCGATCCTCCTGCCTCAGCCTCACAAGTAGCTGTGACTACAACCTCATGTCACCATGCCCAGCTAGCTAATGTTTTATAGAGACAGGACTCTCTGTGTTGAACAGGCTGGTCTGAATCTCCTAGCAGCAAGCTAGCCTCCCACCTTCCCTCCCAAAGTGCTCAGATTACAGGTGTGAGCCACCACGCCCAGCCTCAATCTTTTTTAATATGTAGGTTCTGTCTCCATGTCTCCTTTTCCCTTGTAATTTATTTATTAAAGAAACCACATCACTTGTCCTGTAAATTTCTCTTCAGTTTATATTTTACTAATGGTATTCTCTTGATTTTTAAAAAATAGGCCAGGTGCCATGGCTCACGCCTGTAATCCTAGCACTCTGGGAGGCCCAGGCGGGTGGATCGCTCAAGGTAAGGAGTTCGAAACCAGCCTGAGGAAAAGAAAGACCCCATCTCTACTATAAATAGAAAGAAATTAATTGGCCAACTAATATATATAGAAAAAATTAGCCGGGCATGGTGGCACATGCCTGTAGTCCCAGCTACTCGGGAGGCTGAGGCAGAAAGATCGCTTGAGCCCAGAGTTTGAGGTTGCTGTGAGCTAGGCTGCCGCCACAGCACTCACTCTAGCCTGGGCAACAAAGTGAGACTCTGTCTCAAAAAATAAATAAACTGTTTTTCAGAAGTTTTACATTTACAGAAAATTTGGGACAATAGTACAGAGAGGTCCCAAATACTCCTCCTAGTTTAACCTACAAATAACATCTTACATTGTTAAAGAATATTTCTTACAATAATGGACCAATATTGACACATTATCATCCATCAAAGTCTGTACTTTATTCAGGTTTCCTTAGTTTTTCTCTAATGTCCTGTTTCTGCTCCAGGAGACCACATTCCATTTAGTCATGTCATGCTGCTTAGGCTCATCTTTGTTATGAGAGTTCCTCAGAACTTCATTGTATTTTAGGAATGCTAGAGAATGAATATTTTTGATCCCTCCCCACCAATTCATATGTTGAAATCCTAGCCCGAAATGCGTTGGCATTTGAAGGTGGGGCCTTTGGGGGGTGATTGGGTAATAAGGGCAGAGCCCTCATGAATGGGATTAGTGACCTTATGAAAGAGACCCCAGGGAGCTCCCTCAGCCCTTCTCACCTGTGAGGTTTCAGCAACAAGGTCTTCCATGAAGTGGGCCCTAACCAGACACAAATCTGCCAGCACCTTGATCTTGGATTTCCCAGACTCCAGAACTGTGAGAAATAAATTTTTGTTGTTTATAAGCCACCCAGTCTATGTATGGTATTTTGTTCCAGCAGCCCTAATGGACTGAGACAATGACTTACAATTTTAAGGCTTACTGGTCAGATATTTTGTAGAATGTTCCTCCACTGGGATGTGTTTGATGCTTTTCTCAGAATTAGACAAGGGTTATGTCCTTTTGGGAGGAAGACCACAGACAAAAGTACCATTTTCATTACATCATATTAAGGGTATATTCTACCAACTGACTTATCAGTGTTGATGTTGACCTTGATCACCTGAACAAGGTAGTGTCTGTCAAGTTTCTCCACAAAGTTACTCCTTTCGTCTCCCATTTCCATACTATACTCTTTGAAGTCACTATTCACAACCCACACTTAAGGAGTAGGGAGTTGTGGTGCAGCTCCTTGAGGCAGAGTAGCTACATAAATTATTTCCAATTTTTCTGCATGGGACTTTTTTCTCTCCTTCCCCATTTATTTTCTAATTAAGTATTTATTAATGCTTAATTTATTAATACTTAAGTCAGGAGGGACCTGTAGATAGTTATTTTATACTTTAGGTTAAAATACAACACTACTGTATTTGGTTGCTCAAATTTTTTCAGCTTTTGCCATTAGGAGCTTTTTCAGTTGCTCCTGTGCCTTTGTTCCTTTGACATACTTCTATCTACACAGGTTTTTTTCCTTTTTATTTGCTGAAATTCCTTAATTTCTAGCATCGCAAGATGCTTCAGGCTTACTGTGTATTCATCATGTATATTCCTGCCATAATGCTGGAATGAGCCATTTTTCCAAGGAGCTTTGATTTCTTTTATGGAAAATAATACTAGAAACCAAGATCTGGACACTAGGTGTGTTTGTTGTTCCTGTGGTATAATTGTGTCTAGGCCTACTCAGGTGGCAGAAAAGCAAATATAAAAGTGTATGCTAATCCTTGTATATACACATGTATATGCATATTTCTATATGTAGCCATCTCTATATCAAGCCAAATATAAATTCATACTGATGTTTCAAATTCTAATCCACTACTACATGGATCATTCTAATCTCTTCCTGCTATTTTAAAAAGTTATTCCTTTGTATTTCTTACAAATTGTTATGAGTAAATAACAAGATGAATTTTGTTGATCTTGTTATTTATCAACAAGATCAAGAATACAGCTCAATTATTTTGATAAGAAAAATTCATAAGAGATGGTGTATTCTTTAGTCATGATGTATATAACAACTGTCTTTTCATGATGTCAGCAGCCATTGATGATCATTCTCTGGGATCCAAGAATTCTTTAAAGTTTAAAACAATATATGTACCCCCATAATACGCTAAAATAAAAAAATGGTAGAATTTTGATTGGCTCTTTCTTTATTGATTAGCTGGAATACTTCTACAAGAGAAATCCTCTCATCAACTATTTTGTAACCCTAAGCAAGAGCCCATATAAAAAACACAGGATAAATGCTTAATTCTTTTCCTCATTAATTTTAAAATAATGAATTTGTTACTTAGCATCCTCCAAGGATGACCACTGAGCTATTTTGTTTCTGGGTACCGTTATGAACTTGAAGCAGCTCTAGAGGCACAAGGTTAAGCCTTCTACCTCCAGTCTTAACTCCTGGGCAATCTGCCTTAGGAGAATGGAATGGGGGACGGTTGGTGGGGATGGGGAGGTGGGGCAGAGGCCAAGAGCAATTTGAAAGAGATAGCAAGGTGTGGGGCAGGTCTGGAGGACTTTCATATTCATTCATCCAGAAAAAGCACTGGTCTCAAAAGTATTAATAATGAATTCCTGTACAGACCTTTCCTTGGTTTTGTAGTTTTTCATGTTGCCTTAGAAAGCTGAGTCCATCTTTAAAAGCCTCCTCAAGCAACCAGGAAAGAAAGAAAGAACAGCTTGAAGCTCTGAAAAGGGCATGTTTGACTCTAAATCCTTAAAGGTAGCCCATCTAGAAGAGAAACCAAGTCACCATTGGAATGCTAGGGGTGGAGGAAGGCACTGAATCTCCACTCTGGTTGTTTAATAGTCACCTGAAACACATTTTAAAAACTACATATGTCCCCAAACCACCTCTAGACATTCTGATTCTATTGGACTGGGCTTGGATCCTGAAATAGGCAGTTTTTGTAAAGTTTTCATAAGTTTTGGGGAAGGTGACCCTAATATCAAATCAGGGCAATTTCCAAGGTCCCTAGAACTCTAGCAGGCTAATGGCAATTGTGTCACACCTACAGCTCATCACCTTGATCCAGGTACCTGATGATAGTAGATGGCATCTTTGCCCTGAAACTCAGAAGACTAAGCTAGGAAAGCTTATGCCATACAGGACTAATATGCCCTTGGGGTACTGAGGCCTCAAGAGTGTGGCTCAGTTCAAACCCTTGGGTCTTTAATATAAGACAGAGGTGTGTCCCACCCTCAACTCCAAGAATGGCTACGTGTACTTTGTGCCTGGCACTGCTCTAAGTGCTTTCCATCACTCCACATCCCTAATAGGTCTATATCACCTCTATTTAACAGATGAGCAACCATGACCTGAGAGAGTTAAGTAGGTTGTTAAGGACACAAGCCTGTGTCTGAGTGGGTTTCTGGTCTCTTTCCCATCATGTGTTGTCACTTACAGGCTGTGCCTTTATGCCCAGGCCCTCCAGAAGCTGCCTCCTGCTTTCTCATATATAATATTGATTCCTGGTGTGGGGGCAATCTGCAGGGTGGGGAACACCTGGCCTGGAGTGTTCTGAATCCCTGTTCCTCACCATCAGGCTCTGAATAGCCCCTCCTTGTGGTAGGGTAATGCAGCTGTCCCCCACCTCCTTCAAGCTCAAAGGTAAAGTGTGGAAAGACAAGGGGGCTTCCTCTACTCCTGCTCCTCCTCACTCCCCTTCCGGCGCCACAGGGTTCCACCCACACCCACCCTCCCCCAGAAAATCTCACTGACCCTGTGACTTCTCCATGTGCCACTTTGTGTGCGTCTGACTCACACAAGCAGCTGTCCAGTGCCAAGGCCACCCCAATTACTGACTAGAACTACACTCGTCAATGCCCAGTCCCCTCCTTCGTCCCCATCTCGGAAAGTGACACCACTTCCACCTGGGCCAGAGTATCTGACTAACGCTAGCCCAACGCTCCCCCCACACCGCACTCACTCAGTCCCCCAGGCCCCTCAAATCCACCATTCAAGAGCCTCCTTACACCATCGTGCCTCCCCATCCCCATGCCGCTAGGGTAGGCCATGGTCTCTGAAGCCAACCCTGCCTCATTTCCTCCCTAGCCCAAAGCTAGGCTTCCTGTACCACCAGTCCAGACCAAAGGTAGTTCGCCAGACGCTGTATTGCTCCTAGGCTCCCAGGACTCTCCTGTAATTAAATCCTGCCCAGGCTACACAAACTTAGGAGCCTCCCAGCTCTCTGCACTATGAGGGACACTCCCACCGGCTCCAGACTGTGACGCAGGCGCGTATTTACCCGCCTAGCTCCAGGTTCAAGGCTGGGACCACACTTGCAGCCCCGCCCCGCGAGAGGCCCAACCCAGAGGCTGCTTTCGGTTTCCCTGGGGTTCCGGGACCTGAGACAGTTGCCTGGTCTGCAAGCCCCGCCCCGATTGGCTGCCGCCCGTCCCAGCCGCCTCGCTCCGCCCTAACGCGTCTAGGGTCAGCCCCTGAGCCCTGCTGGGATTGGCCCTTGCAGGTCGTCCCAGGCCCGGATTGGTCCGCCGTGAGACCGGCCCGCCTACCCACGTGGCCAACGGGACAGCACAGGGCAGCGTCCGGCCATGGCCGGGGCCCGGAAGTTGGAGCTGGCCGAGGCCCTGGCGCTGGGGCCTGGCTGGCGGCATGCGTGTCACGCTCTTCTCTACGCTCCAGACCCTGGGATGCTCTTCGGCCGCATCCCACTGCGCTACGCCGTACTGGTGAGGAGGGGGCGCTGCCGGTCACTCCCCCCTCGGCCCTGCCTCCTCCCTCTGACACTCCTGGGGCGTCCCTGCCAACACCCGCTTCCTCCTCCCACAGATGCAGATGCGCTTCGATGGGCGCCTGGGTTTCCCCGGTGGCTTCGTGGACACGCAGGACAGCAGCCTGGAGGACGGGCTGAACCGCGAGTTGCGGGAGGAGCTCGGCGAGGCGGTGGCCGCCTTCCGCGTGGAACGCGCTGACTACCGCAGCTCGCACGCAGGGTCTGGGCCGCGCGTGGTGGCCCACTTCTATGCTAAGCGTCTGACGCTCGAGCAGCTGTTGGCGGTGGAGACTGGCGCAACAAGAGCCAAGGACCATGGGCTGGAGGTGGGGCCAGCCTGGGACACTGTCCCATACCTGATTTCCCCTCCCCCCAACGTTTTCCCTCCCTCTGGTAACCATCCCTTGAGGGAGGTCTTTGCTGCTCTGACCTTGCCCTCTTCCTCATTTTCTTGGTTTAGTTGAATCTTGGTCATCTCTAATCTGGATGGTACTGCCAGCTTGGGCTCCCGGCAAGGTCTCTCTCCTCCCTCCCTTTCCTGGGCTTTGGGGAGAGAGCTTTCTAGAGTATATGCCTCTTAGTCTGTCTACTTCTCCCTATTGATAATGTGATAATGGCCAGGCATCCACCCTGGTCCCTTATTATTGGGCCTCTATTTTCTTAGGAAGATGTGGCCCTAATATTTAAGGCTAGAGGAGTAGGGAAACAGATTTTGTGTGAAGGTGGTTCTCAAATTTTGACAAGCATCAGAATCATCTGGGGGTGATTTTTTATAACAGTAGCTACCAATACTACCAAAACTGCTTGGGGAAGAGGGTGAAAACTGGGAATTTGCATTTTTCAGACGTTTGAAAATAATGCTGATACAGGTAACCTGAATACCACGTTTTGACAACCAGTCCTATAGAGCTATGTATGCATGCTTGAGGCAGGAGCCACTAAAGTTGAACAGTAAGCTGAATAGCATATCTTTGGTCATTTGCCTGTACTGAGTCACACCCACTAGGCTTAGTGAGGTATGAGCCTTAGGCCTGATTCTGCTTGATGTTAAAGGATGAGGCATCTGCTCTAAAATATCTGCTGGAGAGAGGATAGAGTTAATGGGATGAGCTACCTGTGGTCCCAGTGTCTCCTGTCTTCTTCATTTTACAGGTGCTGGGCCTGGTTCGGGTACCACTGTATACCCTTCGGGATGGTGTTGGAGGCCTACCCACCTTTCTGGAGAATTCCTTTATTGGTGCTGCCCGGGAGCAGCTACTGGAAGCCCTCCAGGATTTGGGACTGTTGGAATCTGGCTCAGTCTCAGGCCTTAAGATTCCAGCTCGTCACTAGAGGCAACCCTGCATGGCCTCATGGAACCTGAGATAAGGACCTTGGTACTAAAGATGGAGGGAGGGTAAGGAGAATGTTTTCTCTTCTGGCCTAAGAAATGATAGATGATATTAGATTAAAATAAGGATCAGTGTATATGGTATGTTTTGAGCAGTGGACCCTCCAACTCAGGGCGTCAGGGGCAAAAATCCACAGCTCTTCCCAGGGCTCTTGCAGATTTTCATAGCCTGCCTTTTCTTTGTATGTTTGCACATACAGCCTGTCATCTTTCCCCCATCGAGTCTTGTTTGTCCAGGAAGTAGCGTTTGTCACAATACCCTGCTCCTTGGTGGCAAGGAGCTTCCAAAGCAATAGCAGGTCTCTTCCCACATTCTTCTATGGCCGCTCTCCAGGGTCTAGCCCAGTCTGTGTTTAGTGGGGAGGATAGAGAAGCAGAGGACCCTCTTTGCTTTCTGAAAGTAGTCACACCCTTGCCTGAGGGTTGACCAAAGCAATTGGCTTCTAAAAGGTGGGAGAAGGTCTCAGCCAATCCCCAATCCTTTTCTTCCCCTAAAACTGGGGAGGAGTGATGAAGTGGCTAGGTCTCCTTGGACTTAGCATGGACCCAAGACCTATGAGTCCTGGTACCTCTTCTCCAGAACTTTCATCCTGGGACCTCTTAGACTCTGGGGACATCAGAAGAGAACTGACCCAGCCCCTGTCTAACCCTGCTGTGCCAGAAAGAGCCTTCCATTATAGAAAGAGACTTCTAGCTGGGCCTTGAGGCTCTTCACTTCTTTCAGCAGATATTTATTTCATACCTATTAAATGCCAGGTACTATAAAAGATACAGAGAGTCATAGGCCTTGCTTTCCAAGACTCCAGAGCAGGGGTGAGCAAACATTTTATAAAAGGGCCAGGGTGTAAACATTATAGGCTTTATGGACCACATGAGGTTTTTTTGGCAACTAATAACTGCGGTATCAAGAGCACACAGACAATTCATAAACAAATGAGCGTGGCTGCGTTCCAGTAAAACATCATTTAAAAAAGCAGTTGGCCACCCTCTGGGTCATAGTTTGCCAGTGCCTGTTCTAGAAGGGAAGATAAGATTAATCATTTGAATTGTATGCCTACTTGTTACTTAAATGTTAAGAAGGAAATAAACAAGGAACTGATACAGTTTCACGTTGATACTTTTAACTTTTAGCATGAGTGGTCTAAAGGGCCCTCCTTGGGGAACAGTTAAGCTGAAGGATGAGAAGGAACTAGCCTGGTAGGAGTGTGGGAAGAACATCCCAGAGAGAAGCACGTGTCAAGGCCCTGAGGTGGGAAGAATCTT
>VSMD01103554.1:0-23018 GCA_008750895.1 Mirza zaza | reverse complement strand
AATTCAGGATGGGCCGGGCACGGTGGCTCACGCCTGTAATCTTAGCACTCTGGGAGGCTGAGGTGGGCGGATTGCTCGAGGTCAGGAGTTCGAGACCAGCCTGAGCAAGAGCGAGACCCCATCTGTACTATAAATAGAAAGAAATTAATTGGCCAACTAATATATATAGAAAAAATTAGCCGGGCATGGTGGCACATGCCTGTAGTCCCAGCTACTCGGGAGGCTGAGGCAGGAGGATCACTTGAGCCCAGGAGTTTGAGGTTGCTGTGAGCTAGGCTGACACCACGGCACTCACTATAGCCTGGGCAACAAAGCAAGACTCTGTCTCAAAAAAAAAAAAAGAAAGAAAGACATTCAGGATGGAATTCGGGGTTTGGAGAGTTAGGATGATGTTCCAGAAGAAGACGACTTAACTATACTTGAATAAATGTAGATCGTTGTACCATATTTAAAAAAAAAAACACATCCCCCGAAAATAAGCCCTAGGGTGTCTTCTTGAGAAAAACTAAATATAAGACCTTGTCTTATTTTCGGGGAAACATGGTAGTAACAGCTAACATTTACTGGGCACTTACTGCATCCGAGGCACTCTTTCAAGAGCTCTGCATGTGTGATCCTAATGTCGGTGGTTTGGAGCAAGTTCCTGCAGGTGGATTCGTGGGCAGGAACTTAGCCCTTCCACCACCAGCTCCGTATCCCTGGACAGTTTACTTAAAAGCCCTAAGTTTCATGGTTCTCCAAAGAAGATTTACAAATGGCCAACAAGCACATGAAAAGATGCTCAAAATCACGAATCATGAGGGAAACCTAAATCAAAAAGACAAGGCAATATCCCCTCTGATTTGGATATTGGTCCCTTCCAAATCTCATGTTGAAATGTGACCCCCGCAGGTGGAGGTGGGGCCTGGGGGAGGTGTTTGGGTCATGGGGCGGATCCCTGGGGTGGCACTCTCCTTCCAGTAATAAGTGAGCTCTTGCCCTGTTAGCTCCCATGAGATCTGATTGTTAGAAAGGGCCTGGTGCCTCCTCCCTTCCCTCTCTTCCTCCGTTCTGTTAGCCATGTGAGGGCTGCGCCCCCCACCTTCCACCAGGTTTGGGCACTTCATGAGGTCCTCACCAGAAGTAGATGTGCCTGCTTCTTATACGGTCTGCAAAACCATGAGACAAACTAACCTCATTTCCTTGTATTAATATCACCCAGCTATTCCTTTATAGCAACACAAAGCAGACTAAGACAGCTGCACACCCATAGGGATGGCTACTCTCAAAGAAACAGAAAATAAGTGTCGGCGAGGATGTGGAGAGAGGAGAGAGGTACACTGTTGGTGGGAGTGTAAAATGGTGCAGCCACTGCAGAGAACAGATGGAGGTTCCTCCAAAAATTAAACATAGAATTGCCATACAGTCCAAAAATCTCACTGCTGGGTATATACCCAAAAGAATTGAAAGTAGGGTCTTGAAGAGATTTTCATTCACCATGTGAGTCTGTGACTAAGTGCATGGATGTCTACAGGTAGATGAGTCTGTCCACGTGGGGACGGTTGGAGGTGGGAAAGTGCACCAGTGTGTGAACAGAGGGAGGGGCTGCTGTGCTGAATGTCACACCCCTCATTCTGGTCCTTGGGGACAAGGGACAATGAAAAGTCTTTACCATATTTGTCGATAATAGTGTTTCCTTCAGCCTGAGCTGAGCACAGTGGGGATTTTTTTTTTTTTTGAGACAGAGTTTCACTCTGTTGCCCAGGCTAGAGTGCCATGGTGTCAACCTAGCTCACAGCAACCTCAAACTCCTGGGCTCAAGCGATCCTTCTGTCTCAACCACCTGAGTAGCTGGGATTACAGGCATGCGCCACCATGCCCGGCTAATTTTTTCTATGTATTTTTAGTTGGCCGATTAATTTCTTTCTATTTTTTAGTAGAGACGGGGTCTCACTCTTGCAAAGGCTGGTTTCGAACTCTTTACCTCGAGCGATCCACCGGCCTCGGCCTCCCAGAGTGCTAGGATTATAGGCATGAACCACCTTGCCCAGTCCACAGTGGGGATCATTATAAGAATATTGGTGCCTAAGGCTCACCCCAGAGGCCCTGATTTAACTGACCTGGAGGTGGCCTGGGCCCAGGACTTTTCCAAGCTCCCTGAGGGGTTTAATGTGCAGCTGGGTAGGGAACCACAGCTGGCCAGGGCTGGGGAGGAAGCTCCGGCCCAGACTCGCTGGTGCTAGGCCCAGTCTGAGGGCTGAGGAAGCTCTCGTGGTGTGAGGGCGGCTGCCTGTAAGCTGTTTATTACCTGCTTGAATTACTAGGCAAATATTGACCAGCGGCTCCAGTGTCCCGTGAGCTACCTGTTGTTTCCATGGGCACGTCCCTGGCACAGCGGGGGCACACGGGTCTGGTTGGGGCTCTGGACGGGCAACACAGAGGGCAAGGGTCCTCTCGAGGGACACGGCGCCAGGACCCTCCTGTGGAGAATAGGGTTTTCCCAACAGGCATGGCAATGTGCAGGATGGTGGGGCCAGGCTGCATTTTGCTCAGACGAGCTATGAGAATTTTGACAGGTTTTTTAACCTATCAGAATCTCAGTCTCCGAATCGGACCAGGACCCCAATAGCTCCCTGCAGTGTCACTGTGAGGGTGAGATGGCACCATAGGTAAAGGACCTATCACATAGTAGTCACTCAATAGATGGGCTTTTCCTTTTTCCTGGGTGAGAGAACCAGCCGTCTTCCTGGCCCGTGGGAAGCTACAGCAGCTGCTTTGCCTGTGAATCAGTGAATCAGCTCCTATAAAAGGCTTAGAAGAGATTGTGCTCAATCCCCTCTAGTTATGAGCTGAACTGTGCTCCCCAAACTTATACAATTGGAGTTCCAACCCTCCAAACCTCAGAGTGTGCTTGTATTTGGAGACAGGGTCTTTAAAGAGGTAATTAAGGGTGAGTGAGGTCATGTGGGTGGGCCCAATCCGATCTGGCTATTGTCCTCATAAGAAGAGGAGATGAGGACACAGATGTGCAGAGGGACGACCGTGTGAAGACACAGGGAGAAGGAAGACGCCGTCTGCAAGCCAAGGAGAGCGGCCTTGGGAGACACCGGCCCTGCCAGCACCTTGATCTTGGACTTCCAGCCTCCAGAACCGCAGGGAAACACACTTTTGCTGTTGAAGCCACCAGTCTGTGGTACTCTGTCGCGGCAGCCCGAGCTGGCTGGCAGGTTTCCCGTACCAACCCTGCTCCAGCCCCTGGTCCACATCACCCACGTCAACATGCACCCTCCTCCCCAAACTCCTAAACCCTTCAGCACCCCCTTCGCCCCCCAGGCAACACCAGTTGCTGAGTCCTGAAATCCAGGCCTTCCTCCGGCAGCAGGGGCTTCACCAGTCTCACACAGGGCTGTGCCAGGGTCCTGCAGTGGCCACTGGTGCCTCTTCCCCACCGAGCTGTGTGCCAGCTACAAGAGATACGTCATAGTTTCCGGAACGTGCCGTGCTACTCTCACGCCTCCTGCCTCTGCACCCACTGCCTGAGCCTGAGCACTTTCCCCCCTCTTCCTTGTCCACCCAACTCCTATTCATCCCGCACAGCCCTTTTCAACGTTGTCCTCCTGGAAGCCCTCCTGGGCCTTCCCAGAGCCTTCCTAGAGCACGCTCACTCTTCCCTCTCCCCTCCTTCCTCTGTCTTGCCCCCTAGCCATGCACACCAGTCTCTGTCACAGGAGGTTTTGCAGCGCTCCATGGTGTGTCTTCCTTCCTGGTGAGATCAGGGCCTTCTTTGCCCCCACATCCCAAGCATCCAGGCAGTGTCTGGGCCACAGCCAGTGTTCTAGACTCTTCTCAAAGGAAGGGATTAAATGAATAGTTTAGGCCGGATAATTCCTTGTGGGGGTCCGTCCTGTGCTCCGTGGGACTGTAGCTGCATCCCTGGCCTTCACCTGCCTTATGCCGGGTGCACCGCCACCCTCAAGCTACCACACCCCAAATACCTCCAGAGGCTGTCACATGTCCTCTGAGGACAAAATCCCCCGGTTGAGAACCGCCAGCGTGGTCCTGCAGAGCTCCCTGAATCTCTTGAAGTTGCACGGTTGGTACATCCGGTTACTAGGACGCGGATGCAGATTTTATTGGTGCATGGATCAGAGATAAGAACAGCGATTTTGAGGCTTTGTCCTGATGTGGGTCCTGTTAGGAAACGGCTGTGTGGAAAGAGGTCCTTTTCTACTAATAAGTCTAGGAGATTTTTTTTCCCCCTGAGATTTTGGCTTGAGTTTCCTATTGAATTGGGTGCAAACCCAGCGGGAGAAGATTCACTATCCTCACTGAGCAGAGGCTCTGGCAGCAGTTGGGATTACGGTTCTCAGAAATCGAGTTGGCACCTGTTCCTCCTGCCTCCAGTTAAATCCCTTCTGATCCTTGACTGATTGTTTCCGAAATCACTTTGCCCCTGAAGCTTCGTGAACCCTCTAGTAAACATCAAAGTTCTCAAAACACTTAGTGCAAACCTCCCTTTATTGTATTGGGACCATCCACAAGTGTCCGGAAAGTAGGGTGGCCAAATTTTGCACCTAAAAATACAGGAAGCCCAATTGAATTTGCATTTCAGATAATGAATAATTTTTAGTATAATACGTCCTGTGCAATACTTGAAACATAACTTACACTAATTTATTAGTCACCTTGCATCCCTGCCACCCACCTCTGCCTCTCCTATGCCTGGCGCAGTGGCTTGAACAAGTTCCCTTCTGCGTTGGTCCTAGGCTGCTCAGGTGGCCTCTTTCCGTGGGGTGAATAGGGCAGGTTTCTAACCTCCTTGCACTCTGTTTCTGCTTCTGTAAAAGCAGGTGATAATATCCCCGCATCATGGCTGTGCAGCAGCGAGCACCCGGCAACGCCAGCTTGCGTTGTTCTCGCAGGCCCAGACCGACGCTCTTCAGGGACCAGGTGGCTGGAGAACCTGCCCTTTCTGATACGGAGGAAAAATCTTGGGCAAGGAAGTTCCTCTCACTTGGGGAACTAGGACGGGCCCACAAATCCTCCTTTCCATCCACATCCTTGTCTGTTGTTGTCCACTGTTAAAAATCACATTCCCTCGAAAAGGTAGACTATTGGGCCTTACCAGTGGGGTTGCCGGATAAAATACAGGATGTCCAATTAAACTTGAATTTCAGACAAACAGCAAATAATAAATTAGTGTAAGTTATGTTTCAAGTATTGCACAGGACATATTATATTAAAAATCATTCCTTGTCTAAAATGTAAATTCAACTCGGCTTCCTGTAATTTTAGGTGCAAAATCTGGCCACCCTACTTACCAGCCATTTGCATCTCTGGTAAGAATGTTCGTTAGACCCTTCTCCGGGAGCTGGTTTAAAAAGGAAGAGGATGACTGTGAAGCTCATGGGAGTAGCTCTTTGGCGGTAACCAGTACAGGAGCCCCAATGGGTCATTTTTGCATGCGTTGGTTTGCCAGCTGAGTTTCATCTGTCATGAAGCAGCTTAAAAAAAAAAAATAAGGAAGCCAGTTCCCACTGATCCTATGGTTTTTATATGAAACATGCATGTAAAGGCTTCTGTGCTGGCCCCTTTGCTCAACACTTTTGGCAAAGAGGGCCATAAAATAGCTTCTGTGGAAATTATTTATTCAGCATTAATGCGGCACAGCTAGGTCTTGGCTAGACATTCTGAGTAAACAGGATCACTCTGCATAGAGTTGTTTGAAATCAGAGATTTCCTGTGACTCCCAGAGTTTTAACAAGAACCAGAGAGGTTGTATTTATAGAAACCCCGTTAATTTTACCCCCTTCCCTGTTTAATCCCAAATACAACAAATCCCAGGACGTCTACAGACAGCGGCCCATTTGATGGATGGGGCCAGGAGGCCATCCCTGGTTGCAGTCTTGCTGATGAATGAAGGCCGGGGTTGAGGTAGCTCCTGGGGGGACTGGGGCGGGTCCCCCCGGGTATACAATATTTTCAAGAAGCTGCAAACACAATTAATTAATATAAAAACATCAACCCCAGCACACAGTGTCTTTTGGTCAGCTTTCTTGGAGGGCTTTGCAAATCTCTCTTGGTGTCAGCGGCAGGGACAAGTCTCCCAGGCGGAGCTGGAAGCACTGTGGCTTTCTCATGCTCCTTCTTGAGCAATCCGTTATCTCCATCTAAACCCTAAACATGTGCTCCTGCTTCGGGGAAGCCGGCTTTGGCTGAAGCCCCTGCTGGAGCTGGGACAGATTGTCATAGCATGGCCGTAAGAAATGTCCCTTACTCAGGGCCGTCCTAGTCCACTCGGAGCTTGAGAACCAGAAGAGATTCCCAAAGGGGGAGAAAGGGAAGGACGGAGGTTCGGTGGGGTCGTGGCAGGGAGGGGTGGGGTTATGGCAGAAGGAGCCTCAGGAGGCCGAGGTCTGAGTCCCAGCTCCGACAACTGCTGGCCACAGGGGACCTTGAGGAAGTCACCTAGATAGTCTGACCTTTACTTTTCTCACCTGTTTCCCAAAGTTGTTCTGAGCAATTTCTAGTAAGAGCGTAAGTAAGGAAAGTGTAAGTTATTGTCACTGCATCTGAGCTAAGGCATGTCCTCCAGACCTAAAACATGGGCACTTTAGTGCCATGGGCTACCCATGGGGCTGTGGGCACTTCATTGGGTCACAATCACAGCCCTCTCAGCAAGCAAGTCCTGATGACAACTTCTGAGCACAGCCTCACTAGTGACCTGCTGCCTCCTCAGGGGCCTCTTGGGGACCAGAAAGGGTCCTTGGGTCCTCAGAGCTGTGACTTCTCAGCTAGTGCCTGTCTAATTACAATAATGACAGAGAGGACAAGAAGATATGAGACAGGAAGAGAAAATACTAGAATGCACTGTAAATCATCAGGACAAGAATTGTTTTGTTAAACTTTTGTTCAGATATTTTATACACACCTGTGTGTGTATGTATCGGGCTGCAGTTAGAGACATATTTTTCACTGTGAGTTGTCCTGGGAAAAAAAAAAACAACAACAAAAAATCCAAGGAGCTGCTTTAAGCAAAGACACATCTGATTTCATTACTCGGGCAGCCTAGAGTCCAAAACCCAGCCGAGGAAATGGGCGAGGATAGGGTCACCGAGGCCAGGGGCCCAGAAGCACCTTTTTGGTTGGAGTCACGGGTGTTGTCAGGATGTTCTAACCCCAGCTCTTGACTTGTAGCTCTGAGCCTCTCTGAGCCCGTTCCCTGCCCTCAGCACAGCAGCAGTCACAGGAGCTCTGAGGCCATTCTCGGGGCTCACATTCGGGTCCTTCACCCCCTGGACTGTTCCTGGGGAGGCTTCGGACCTCCCCAGGGCGGGAAGGAGCGGAGGCCTACGCCACGCTGTCCTCCCCTGCTGTCCTCAGGACTACTGCGCTGGCAAAACCCCCCTCCACTCCCTCCGCCTGGGGCTCCCACTGTCTCCAACGTCCTTGGTGTGCATGGACACGAGCCACGTGTGGGCAGGCATTTCCTGCTCCTCCTCAGAGAATCAAGATGCCTCCCTGTGTGTGCACAGTTTTGACCCCCCTGGATGACCGTGGCCAGTTCTGGTTGGGGCTGCAAACCCAGACGTCTTCCAGCTTTGCGTCCTCGGAAGGGGCTCTCCAGCCGCGGCGTCAACCGTCCTTGGTTTCCCAGTGCGGTCAGGGCCAAGCACACACCTTCTCTGTGCACACCTTCTCTGACTTTCCTTCTCTGTCTTCACTTCTCATGTTCCTTTCCTGCTCTTCTCTTAATTTATTCTTTCCCCCTTTCCCTCTTAATCCTGCTGTTTCAGAAGCGGCTTCCTAGTTTGTATTAATAATGGACTTCCCTAGTACATTTTTATTTTGGAGAAAGCATTGCAGAAATGTTAAGTAAAGTCAACCTGTAAAACCATATGGCCTCCACGATTGCATGTCCTAAATATTATCTAACTCCTGTGAGAATAGAGGTGGAATCAACTTAATATTCCCCACAAACCATGTTTTTTGACTTCTTGTGATCCCTAATTCAGAGGCTTATTCATCTGAAATAGTTTCTCACTTTTTTTTGTGTGTGTGGGGTAGGGGAGAAAAAGATGCTTTTCTTTGTAAACTAGCTTCAGGAATTGTCCAAGAAAACATTTAAAGACATAGCCACGCAACAGAGCAAAAGTGATAACCACCTCAACTGGCGAGAAGGTATCTCATCAGAAATCAGTGGCTTGATGTTTTTTTTCCTCTGGAGTGTGTACTTTTGTCACCTCTTCTTAGAATCATGTAAAGGTTATATTCCTAAAAATGTAACTATTTAAGAAGCACTATGAAAGTATCTTTCTAGGCAAGCCCTGCTATGTCTTGCCCCTGTCCTCCTTCTGCAGTGCAGAGGCAGCCGGGGCAGCATCGTGGGAAAGGCCCGAAGCAGAGTGGCAACTTCCAAAGCCGCCTGGGTTAGCCCCAAGCCTCTAGAGGCAGATGCCAGGATGGGATTGAACAAGTGCCAAGATTTTATTAGGGGAAATGCATGCAAGAGAGAGAGAGAGAGAGAGAGAGAGAGAGAGAGAATGGGGACTGAGCCGAGAGGCTGGGAGAACTGTCAGTTGCAAAGCAAGTTTCAACTGAGTGCAGGAGGGAGGGAGAGAAAGCTGGGAGGGAAGTTAACAGGCAGCCAAAGGCAAGTCTGGTAGAGCAGTGAGAAGTCTTTGCACTCAGGGTGAGGAGTCAGGTCTCCCTGCTGCACTTGGCCTTGGCCTTTCTGTGAGCGCGGCCCTGGGTTGTGGGTCAGTCAAGCCCTCTGTACCTGGCGCATGCTCACGGCCACATGGCCTGATCCGGCTGTTTCTCTACCTACCTCTTAAGGCTCTTCTGGCCTTTTCTTCTTTTGATTAAAAATACTTTTGCAGTGGGCAAGACTTTTCTGGTGTGGTATCAGTTACTAACTGTGACTTAGCACAGATGGATTGTGCTGCCCACAGCACGCGGCAAAGGGGCTCCTCCAGAGTCCGCTTAGCAGGTCCTATAGCTGGAGAAAGCAAATGGCACAGGGAGTGGCCGTGTGACCAGGATATGACTGGGTTCTGATGGGGTGACTGCCGACGACTCGGCAGCAGTCTGGGCTGCCTGTTCTCAGAGGAACGGATGGGGTAACCTCCCTTGCAAGGAAGCAATGCACACTTTGTGTTCCTTAGAGCGTGAGGGGTAGCCCAGCACTCGGAGCCTCTCTGCCGTTGGCCGCTGGGGGCACTTGGCTCCAACCCTGTGGCACTGCCTGGGCAACCCCCTGAGGGACCAGCCTCACTCCCTTACGGCCTCGGCCCCTGCATCCAGGTGCGCCAGCTCTGGTCATCCCCCTGCCAGCTGGCACGCCATTGGGCCCCTCATGTCTTCAACCAGAAATCGAATCACGTTTGTATTTCTTAGGGTCAGTAAATTCCCTGCAGCTTTGGGTTTCAGGGAGGGATCCCTTCACATACATCCTTCTGCCTTCTTGACCCCCCTTCCCTCACTCCATCTCCTCTCTGAAGACCTGTGTTCCCTGTAGTGCCAGCCCCCTGGGGAGTGGCCGCACCTGCTCCAAGGGCTTCCCTTTAGGTCCCCTCCCCGCCTGGAAGCCGCCTTCCCAGGCTCCTGGAGTTCTGGGGAACAGGACTCTCCATCTCCTTATGATCATTTTTAAAAGATTTTTTTTTTCAAAATAATTTCAAACTTTCAAAAAAGTTGCAAAAATAGTTCAAAGACTCCACATGTACCCAGACTCCCCAAATGTTAACGTCTCAGAACCACAGTCCGATGATCCGACCCAGGAAATTGATTTACACTCGCTTTACCTCATGGTCTATTAATAGTTTGCAGGGTTCATTCGATGTTGCCAGTTGTTCCACGAATGTCCTTTTTCTGGTCTAGGATCCAAGTCAAGGCCGGCTCACACATCGTATTTAGTTGTCATGTCCCCGTAGTCTCTCTAAATTCAGATTCTTGGGTAGGGGTCAGCCCCTTTTTCTGTAAAAGACCAGATAGTGAACATTTTAGGCTCTGTGGGTCATCTGGGCTCTCTTACACTGATTTTTATTTGTTCTAAGTGAATATCTGGCAAATCTTCGCCAACAGATTCTGCAGACGAAAAATGCAAGTCCCCAGAATAATATTTGCTCTTTAGAAGTGCTTCATGGCCATAGCTTTTATTCAATGTATTTTAAGAAAACAGCTCAGATGAAGGAGGAGGAGGGAGACCGTGTGCACGGGCAATGTCTGGGTCCTTCCCAGCCTTGTTTTGGGCCAGGAGGAGTGAGTTTGTCCTGAGTTGGAGCCCCAGCTCGGGCAGGGGATGCAGGTGGGTTCACGGTGCAGCTGGTCTGGGTCACCTGCCCCGGTCTCGGCTGGGACCCACCCAGCCCCAATCAGAACACCTCGGGAACAGGCTCCACTTCACATTTTCAGATTTCTTCCCACCTGAGACTCTTCTTCCCAAAGTGAGACCCTTAGACTCCCAGACAGGCAGAGTCAGCTGAGGACGGTGGGAGAAGTGGGGTGGGCAGCCCCCTTAGCAATCAAAGCCAGCGTTGTTCTCAAAGAGCTAACCTGCATTCCAGGCTTGCAATCAGCAAGGAATAATGGGGTGTGATGGGTGCAGAACAAGGGCTGGAATTGATTTCCACCTGTACAGTGAGAAAGGGCCCTGCTGGCTCCCTTCCGTGTTTCCTGGTGACTTGCCGGGTAGGCTCAGCAGAGCAGAAATCCTTGGGGTGGGGGGAGGGAGCAATCTGTCTTTGAATAATTTAAACAATGCAGCAGGCAGCCAGGCTAAATGGAGCTTATCAAATGTTACACCTCTTAAAGCTGCAATCAGAGGCTGCAGGATATTGAGTGTAAAGCCCTGGGCTCTGCTCAGAAAGAACCTGAGGACCAGACTTGGTACTTAACCGAAAAGAAAGGGGAGGGTGAGAGGTGGCAGGAGAGAGAATGGGATCAGCTCTGAAGCCCCAATCAGATCAGGCAGCAGATATCTCAGGACAGGACAGGGAAACAGCATTTACTGAGCACCTACTGTGTACAGTAAATGCTATAGAAAACACAGATTGTTTTCTCTAACCTTTGCCCCAGCTCTGCAGGGCACAGGCTGCTATTCTTATGCATTTAACAATTTTTCTAACCTTTGCCCCAGCTCTGAACAACTCATGCTATTATTCATATGCACTTTAAATAACGAAGCCGATCACTTGAGACTCATTCACTCGAAAATGTTAGAAAACCCTGACCCCAGCTGGCCTGAGCAAAGGGATTTTTTTCTGTCTCCTGTGGCTAAGCGCCTAGGGACTAGCTTGATCCAGGGCTCAAGCGATATTGCTCTGATCTAGTTTCTCTCCATCTCCTGGCTCTACCTTCTGCCATGTGGCTTTGGGCTCAGGCTCCTTGAAGAGGTAAAATGACAGCAGCCACACGGATCCTTGTGTCCTCTGAGGTCCCAGCCCAGTGAGGAAGAACGACTCTCTGCTCTAAAAGTCTAAGCAGGCCTGACTTCCAGTTCCAGCCGAGATGGAGTGACAGAGACCATATGCACCTTTACCTTAGACAGTTAAAAACCAGGATATATGTGGAACAACGGTTTTTAGACAAGGAGTAGCAGGCAGCACAGAACAGAGGTCAGGAATGGTGGGAAAACCTTGTAAGACATGGGGCATCAGGTAAAGTCCTCAGAAAGTGGTGGCCTTAACTACACTCACTTAACTTAGTGGCAATAACGTCTAATCAGCCCTAGGCTTAAGGCTGGTCTTGTCCCAACTAACGAATCTCATCATGCAAGTCTTGAAAGGAATAAATGGTTTCTAAGTAGCTTAACTGCATCCCAGAATAAAAACTCAAGGACAGAGAATAAATAAAAATACCCAGCACTCAAGAAGGTAAAATTCACTGTGTATACCAGTCAAATAAACATTGCCAAGCACACAAAGAAGCACGAAAGTATGACCCATCATGATAAGAACTACCAATCAATAGAAACAGAAAATGATACAGATGATAGAATTGGTAAACAGGGACATTAAAACTATTACTGTCAGTATTTTCCATACATTCAAGAAGATAGAGAAAAGCACAAAAGTTTTAAATAGAGATATGGAAGATACAAAAAGAGCCCAAATAGAACTTCTCAAGGTGGGAAAACAAACCAACAAACAATATCTGAGGTAACAACTAGATTGGGTGAGATTAACAGCAGTCTTGACATCGTAGAAGAAAATATTAGTGAACTTAAAGAAATAGCAATAGAAACTATACAAAATGAAACAGAGAAAAAGACTGAAAAAAAAAACAACCCAGACAGAATATTAGGGAGCTATGGTTATAACTTCAAATGGCCTAATACATGTGTAATTGGAGTCTCTGAAGGAGAACAGGTGGACAGGGTCTTTGATTTTTTTGCTGCTACCCTTAGTGACTTCAGTATGGAAGACGCTCCGTTGTTGAGTAAATGAATGGCTCTGTTGCACCGTGGCCTTGAATCTCTGCCACTCCGTGAAGTTAGTCTAATAATGACAGTGACAGCATGATGGTGGTGATGGTATAATCCTTCCTTTTGCCATGGCCATGGCCATGTGGCATCAGGGTCTTTATCCTCACATTGCAGGCGAGGAAACAGGCATATGAAGCCTGTTTGTTCCATGAAGGAGGAGCTGGGCAAATATCTGGAGGGATCCAACCTGATCGTATAAATCCACGCGGTCTTGTGAGAAGCCGAGCCCCCGGATGCGATGTGAGCCCGAGGACAGGGAATCAGGGAACAGCCCTGGTTTCATCTCACCACGAACGTGCACACGGCAAGTCTTTTCCCCTCTCTGGTCCTCATGCTTCCTTCCTAGAATACGAGAATGTTGGGATGAATTGCTCTAGGAGAGCCCTTTCTCTGTGAGCACTGGAACTGTTTGTTTTGGCTCCTGTCACTAATGTGTTCCTTTTCCCCCAGGGCTCATGTCACGTGCTGTGGAAATCCTGAGACCAGTTCAGCTTTCCCAGCTGGGTCCGCATGAGAATAATCATTATGTTGGAAAAATCCAGTTTTGTCAAGTGTCTGTGAATACCTCATTGGCAGTCACCGAGGCACGGGATAATATTTCTGTTGGATAACTGTCAGGATAGGAAAGGGACACACAGCTTGCTAGGTCGGGTGACAAATGGCTGAAGAATTTTTGCCAGAGGATTCAGAGGAGATATGACTCTGGTCTCGGGGTGTTCGAAGGGCTGCTATGAAGAAGGACGGTCAGACTTAGCAGGGGGCACTGTTTAGTTCTGTCCAGCTCACACTGACCCTCTTAACGGCCCGTCCCTCCCACAGTGGGGGCCCCTGACAGCCATTTATGCAACACAACCCTGTCCCCCTAGGAATGGGGGAAGTTATTTTTCAGATGTCTCTTTTACTGGGCTCTTTTCAATGCTAACTAAATACACTTTTAAGACTTAAATAGTCATTACTAATTTTTGACAATAATAAGGAGTGTTTCTTCACGCATTCCTTGGTTTTCTGTGGACCTAAGAATTGCTGACTTTTTGAAATGTAGAAAAGAAATTGTTTTTAGAAAGCTTTGATTGGCCCCAGGAATAACTTTGCTCGGGCTGTTCTATACCGTCACCTTCAGTGATGTGGCATTTGTTTGTACATGAGACATTTGTAACATTAATAGTCTGATAAACGACACCCTTTGAAAACAAAAGTTTAAAAAATGTTAATATTTTTGTTTGATGACTCAAAAGCTGGGATGTAGTTCCCGGGCTCCCTAAATAGAGAACATTATAACTTATTCGTGATGGTGACAAGAGGCTCAGTGATGCCTCCGTGACCACCGAGATGTGTGAAGCTATTGGCCCCGAAGCCACATTTCCATGCCAGTCTGTTTCTCGTAGCTTACGTTCCCTCTCTCACCCCTAGGTTGTCATATATCAGTTTGCACTAACATTAGCATGCTCTCTTCTCCCTCTAGTGTGCTGTGCCTGACACTGTGACACACACACAAGCACACATGCACACACACGCATGCCAGCATGACCCCTCTCAGCTTGTAGGATTGGCTTTTGTACCTGTGATCCTAACTGAGTGGGTGTCATGCAGGCCACGGGCCGGGAAGGCCACAGCGTGCCTGCAGCGTGGACCTGCCCCAGAGTTTTCACCCTGGGCTCCTCGTCTGCCATCCCTGCGAGCTGCCCCACCCGCCCTCATTTGGTTCTGGCTCCTGAATTTCTAGCAGGGTCCACACCGTGGTTCTGATTCTTGAGTTGCTCTTTGTGGAAGCAGATTCTGGAAGCTCCTGAATTTCTAGCATGGTCCACACCGTGGTTCTGATTCTTGAGTTGCTCTTTATGGAAGCAGATTCTGGAAGCGCATGGTCTTGGCCATTGCCAAGTGCAGTTTTCCAGCTTTCATTCATTCTCACAGTCACGTCCCAGGCATTTGGCCTCCTCCCACCCCCCCAGCTAACTCTCAGACGTCGCAGTAACCTCACACGCACAGCCTCAGGCATCCATGGGGCCATGTGTCGTCACAACCGTTCTGACTGGATTTGCTGCCTTCACCCACAACACACGGCTGGCAGAGGTATACCTGGTTTGACCTGTGCACGGGACACGGACAGCACGACGTGCATCCATCACCAGCACGAGCTCAGCAGGTGTGATTACTGTCCTAATTGCTATTAGCTCACGGCGTTTCTAACTTGCAGTTCCTCTCAGTTGCATTGTCCTCATTCAACTGACCGTGCATTTTATGCTGAAGTATTTTAACGTGATTTACAGGCATCGTAACAGACGGCCCTTACCTGTTTCTGAAGCAATCTCTAAAATACCAGACCATTTTCTTACACAGTCAAAATAACATTATAATATCAAGAAACTAGTAAAAGTCTTAGTAATCTCTAACACCTATTTTATATTCAAATTTCTCCAGATGTGCTAACGAGAATCCAATCCATGGCCACTTGTTGCTCCTGGTTGTTAAATCCCAGTCTCACTTGCCGAAGAGAACAGAGCCCACGGTTCCGTTCCGTGTGTCGTGTGTCGTCTCCGCTCCCGGATTCATCTGGCTGCTTCCCCTATGGTGTTTTTGAGCTTGTCACTGTGTCCCCTGTTTGTCCCACAGGTGGGAAGTCCTGCAGACCCAGGCTCCTGATCCCCATCCTTCCCGCTGACCTGCTGTCCTGACCTCTGGCTCAGCATCTCCTCGAAGGGCAAGAGGACACTGAGGTGGAGTATCCCCAGGGAGGAGAGGGACGTCTGTCTGCCTCTCAACCTGCTGACTCACCTACCCGAGGGACCCCTCTTGATTTTAGAAGATGTCCTCAGGGAAAGAAGGACCAGTCCTCATGGCTGAACTTGATGGCCCATGCCTTGGCCTCTGTGCCAGGCTCCGTCTATCCTCCCTGTGCCCATCCAACCCCATTCCACAGCTGCCTACAGTTCAGTCTGGCTCTGTTTGACAAATGGCATTGAGCTCCCACTGCCTGCCGCAGCCCCAAGTCCCAGCCTTCGGCCTCCAGACTAGCTGGGAAGGTGCAGCTGCCACCAAGTAGCGTCAGTGGAGGGCAGTGGTGCTTTATGTGGGGTGCATTAGGGGTGCAGGGGAGCTCAGTCTGGGGTTGGAGAGCTCCCTGGAGAAGAGGCTCCCTGAGATGGTCTTAAAGGTAGCTGGGCACTGTGCCGGCCGTGGAGGGGGAGGGCTTTCCACACAGAGGCAGCTGCCCGGGAACAGGCATCTGGGCCAGCAGCAGCACGATGGTCTTAGGGCACTGCAAGCAGCCGGCGACTCCCAAACATGGGGTAGAGAGCAGGGAGGCTGTGGGAGAAGGACGGCAGGGCCGTGCCGTGGAGTGGTGGACGAGTTCCACTAGACAGCCTGGACTGGACTTAGTGAGTGAGGGGCTCACTGAGAGGCGAAGAAGGGCCCGGCACGATCAGGTCTGCGTGCCAGGAGCTCGTGCTAGTGGGGCAGGGGTGGCGTGCAGGTGAGCGTCCAGGTAGAGGCTGGAGCAGTGTTCATGGGGGCTGCTGAGGGTGCTGGCATGGGTGGGGCAGGGTGAGAGAGGAGGGGCCCAGACGGACCCCAGGTAGACCTGGTGGGACCCAGGACCAGGGGCAGAAGAAGACCATCCCCAGCCTTCTGGCCTGGGTGTGAGCACCTTATCACTCATGTGAAGGTTCATGTTTAAAGATTTCAAAGGGGCTATTGGGATTGCAGGTGGATTCTGAGATTCAGAGCCATTTTCCCTGTCTTCCTGGCCTTGGAGGGAGGTTCTGAACAAAATGCTTCTGTGAACTTAGCCTCACAATGGAAGTGAATGGTTTCTCTACACCTTTCCCAGTACACACACATCATGGGCACACGCAGACACACACGTACACATGCTGACACATGCTACACATGGACACACGTACGCACATGTGCATGCACACATTGACACGCTCCGACACTCACACACACACACACACACACACACACACACACACACACACAGAGGTAACATCGAAAGCCTGTGGCTGTAGAAGCGCTTCCAAGGGCCTTTCTTTCTTGTCCTTGCCTGGAGTTTCCAGCACGTGCAGAATGTCAGGCGTGGGAGGCCTTCTAGTCCTGGGCTAGGTTGAAACTCCCTGCACATATCTGGAGGGCAGCCAGGCTCTGCAAGCGCGGAGCAGATAACAGTGACCTTGCTGGTGCAGGAGGACGGCCCAGCTGCGTCCAAGGAGCTGAGCCGGGTCTCTCTCCTCCCCCCTGCACCTGGGCGGCTGGGATGTCAATGGCCCCCATTGCGGTGGGGCTGCAGGGCTGCGGGCCTGTGTGCTCTGGTGGGAAACTCAAGGCTCCGCTCCTGAGGAGAAGGATGGGGGCACAATGCTGGCCCTGCAGGGTCAGGGTGGGGAAAAGCCCAGCTCTCCCCTGGGGGCTGCAGGCTGAGGGTCGAACTCCAACCTCATTGCCTCTCCGTAGCCCCCAAGCACGCCTCTCCAGAGGGGTGACAGATTTCCCAAGGCCCATCCCAGCTGGGGGTGCGTCCTGCTCCCCCGTACTGGGGCCCAGCCTGGTGGCCCTGACTGCAGCATGACCAGGGTGTGCATGCGGAGGTCTTCCACAGGTGGAACCACCCCACAGAGTCCTGGAGCTAGAAGGCCCGTGGAGGTCGTGTCATCCCCATAGAGTCCCCTCTGCCACCCTTCAAGGGTCATCCTGTCCCTTTTAGTGAGCACAGGTGACTGGGAACTTGATTTTGTGGTTGAACTGCCTGGTTTTTGCCTCTCTGTTGCCTCCACCCACCAGCCCTGATTGCGTCTTTTGAGGCATTCAGAGGGTGGCTGACCCTTCCTCCACATGACAGTCCTTCAGGTGTTTGAAAATAGCAGGTGTTCATACCTTCAGCAAATATTGGTAGGGCACCAGGCCTGGTGCTGGTGGTTGGCCAGACAGACATGTGTTTGGCTACAAGCAGCCACTGGCCCAGGGGAGCAGGCCCTGGCCAGGGTGCTGAGCCGGGCGAAGACCACAGCTACGTGCAGAAGACACGCACAGGTGACCCAGGTGGTGGGTGGGGCACAGCACGGCGCCCTGCCCCGTGTGGGTTGCAGGCAGCTGCAGACATGCAGGCTCAGGTGTGAGCTTCAGTGGGCCCACCTGGCCTTGAGGTGGAGCCGCGGTTTTGGGGCCATGCAGTGGTGTGGCAGAGCCCACAGGGCAGTGGCCACAGCATGGGCTCCTCTAGACGTGCAGCTCCAGAGTTGGATGCTCACTGACACAGCTTTGAGACCCCTCCCGGGTGGGTCAGCTGTCCCTCTTTGACTAGGCAAGTTCAAATGTGATGCTTGGGATGGATTGATCGCAGCAAAGTCTGAGCAGTGTGGAACATTCCAGAGCGTTGTCTTGCTCCTCCTAGCCTCATCTTCTCTGTACCAAGGTTGACGTCGGTGACCTACAGCCATAGCCCACAGGCGGCTCCCACAACACCTGCACGGGCTCCTTCAGACCCCGAACCCTCCCCATACCGGCTACTGCCAGGCCACATACCCCCATGTGGGACGTGGCAGTTGGTGCCCCCAGCACCTACTAACAGGAATTCACATTTATTATTATTATTATTTACACTTTTTCCCATGCAATTCAATTATCGTAGATTCAGGGACTCCACCCCACCCCCCTTTTCCCTTTAGAGCAGGACACCTGGTTTGGGAGCCTCGAGGTTTGGCCTCTGGGATGACATATGCCTTTCAATCTTAGTTCTACTGACTGTATACAAAAAACAGTAATGCCCTCTTTCTTTCTAAAAAGTTTGAAAGAAGAATTTTATATTTAAAAAAACTTTACTCTAGAAGCTACTACCTGGGATATTTTTCTTTCCACAATGTGTTGCCAGTTGTATGGGACAGAGAGGTGACAGGGCTGGCTCCGTCCGCCTTCCAGAAGCCCCAGGGGACCTCAGGCTGCCTCTGGCAGACGCACTGCGCCAACCTGGGGAAAGACAGTGTCGGGACTGGCCTGCTGTCCTGAAACACCAACACCCCGGCCAGATATGGTGGACTACTCTTTTCTGGAACCTTCCAAAGACTATATAAGAGTGTGATGGGAATGGGTGTGTGTGTGTGTGTGTGTGTGTGTGTGTATGTGTGTGAAGCAGGGGCCAGGCTATTAGGGGTGGAGGGAAGGGAACTGTTTGATTAATGGGTGTCCTGTGAACCTGCACATTTGCCCAAGGCTGCATTCCTGGGCTTTCGAACTAGGGGCGATTGATAAGCAGAGACCAAAGTCCTCCCTCCTCCCAGCAAGAAGAGCAAACAGGGCCACTCTGCTAATCCCAGCCCTGGCCTCTGGGGCCGTCTCTCAGCAACCAGCTGGCCAAGTGGCCTTTCACAGGCCAATCAATGAGGCAGCCCTGGGACCTCCGGGAGGCCCTGCCGGCTCGCTGTGGCGGGGCGGAGGGAAGCCCCAGCTCACAGTGCGTGGTCTGAAGGCCCGTGCTTGGCCGGCTGGGCCCCCAGTGACGGCCACCTGCCTCTCTGGTCCCTCCCGTTCTTCCTGCAATCGTCCCACCTGGGCAGCTTATCAGCAGGGCTGTCTCCAGCCCTCCGGTGCCTGCCAGAATGTTCTTCTCAACCCCAGCAGCCTGCAAGCTGCTGCCCTAGTTCCTCCTTCTTCAGGAAGCCTCCCCTGACCACTCCAGCCCACGGGGGGCTCTCCCTCCTCAGGGCTCCTGCTGCCCCCAGAGCCAGGCTCCCGGCTCCACACGGACGGGCCTCCAGGCTTCCTGTGTGTTGCTTTGATGTCACCAGCTAGATCGTGAGCACCGTGAGGGCAGGGCTTGGACTTTGGGGTCACTCCCAGTGGGGAGCACACCAGTGGCTATGGGAGGGTCATATTGGTGGGGTGGGCTGGTGGGGACTGGGGACAGATAGTGGGTAGAGGCGGCAGACCCGAGGCTCAGTCCCAGTGCAGGATGGAGGGAAGGCTCTGGAAGAGGCCTGGCAGCCGTGGACTTAGGGCTGGGGGGAAGGGTATTTCTGGGGTGTCTCAGTAGATCCCTGGGGGTGTCTGCCCAGCCTGTCTTCAACCCCCACCCTCTTCTCTGAAAACTGTTTCTCTTCCCATGGGGCCGAGACGATGGGACTGCGTCTGTGCTTGACTGCAGGTGACTTGGGTTGGGATGGACCCTGCAGACTCTCTCCTCCAAGAGAGGACGCATCTCCGTCTCTGAGCGTTTGCCTCTGAGGGGACAGAGCTGGCTGTGTGTTGGGGTGACTCTGCACAGGCAGGAGCAGTGAGGGCCAGGCTCTGAGGGAGGAGGCGCAGGAGCAGTGACTGGGAGCGTGGCCCGGCCTCGTGGGTTCTTTACCTGTAGGTATTGTCCAAGTGAGCCCTCAGGCACTGCTGTGATCCCCTTTACAGGTGGGAAACCAGGCGTAGAGAGGTTAAGTGACTGGCCCAACAGACATGGCCAGTAAGTGGCGGACTCGAACCCTGTCCTGCCAGGTTGCAGAGTCCAAGCATAATCTTCTTGCCTTTGCTCCCTACAGCTTTGTAGATCCAGGCTCTGGTCTCTTATAAGAACTTTCTCTACTCCCCACACTCCAGTTCCATGAGATACCAGAACTGTGACCAGAACTATTGTAATGGGGTTTTGCTTGCCTGTGTTTCTATTCATCCGTCTGTCTACCTACCCACCCATCCACCTGTGCATCTAATCCATCTATCCATCCATCCATCCATCTACCCACACACCCACCTGTCCATCTAATCTATCCACCCATCTACCCATCTACCAACCCACCCATCCATCCATCTGTCCATCTAATCTAATCCATCCATCCACCCATCTACCCACTCATCCACCTGTCCATCTAATCTATCCATCCATCTACCCATCTACCAACCCACCCATATATTTATCCATATAATCCATCCATCCACCCACCCGCCCATCCATCCATCCATCCATCCATACCTACCTACATAGCTGACCAGTGATCAATGATCACATATTGAGCCCTGCTGAGCTCCGGGCACTGACGGGCACTATCATGTTCTTCAGTCCTGCCCACTGGCAAAGACCACAAGGGATGGCAGATGGCTACATGGTACGGAGAAATCAGTCTACTAAGATTACCCTGCAGAAATGATTGCAAATGCAGATTCCCTGGCCCCTCTGGGGGATTCTAGTGCAGATTGGTACAGGGGGTCAGGAATCCACTTTTCTAACAGGTTTCTCAAGGGAGTCCATGCAGGTGGTGCTCAGAGCGCACCTTGAGACCAGCTGTATGGTGGGTGCTGTTCAAAGAGAGAGGGTGAGTGAGGCCTGAGATGCTTAGGGAAGGCCACCGGGGTCAAGGCCAGGCACTGTGACATCCCTAATAGGGCCTGGGAACCCTGGGGTTTGGTGGCTTGGCTGGGGAGAGTGACCCAGGCAGCAGGCAGCCTGGGCAGGGGCTCAGCACCTTCCCAGGGTGGAGAGGAACGTGTCGGCAGGGCATTTCATAGGGAGCTCGGTGAGCAGGAGAAGCCACAGTCAATGTTTACCTGGTAACAATGATGTCAAAACAGCCACAGTGCCCACTTTGCCTCAGTGGGACTGGGTAACCTTCCACACACAGCCCTAGGGCCTACGTGGACCTCCCCTGGGCAAGAGGAAGAAGGCCATATCTGATGCCTGGTGCAGGATGAAAACGTCACAGAAAACCCAAGGGCGACTAGGACGTCAGCAGGGACAAGAATGGCCGGGAACCCCTAAGATCTCTGGCAAATGGGGCTGAGAGGTCATCGCTGTCATCAGCAGTGAGCTGTCTGTCGCTCCCATGCCACGTGCTTTCCGTGCATGCCTTACTGGATCTCATGGCACCCATTCTGCGGCGGGGAGGCCAGAGCTCCCCACGGCCTGTGCAGAC
This sequence comes from Mirza zaza, assembly GCA_008750895.1. Taxonomy (NCBI): domain Eukaryota; kingdom Metazoa; phylum Chordata; class Mammalia; order Primates; family Cheirogaleidae; genus Mirza; species Mirza zaza. The sequence goes on along the minus strand of VSMD01103554.1, from coordinate 1,664 downwards.
GGCGAGAAACCAGTGTCGTTGTGTGCTGCCGGGCCGCCTCTTGGGAAGGCTCCAGCCCACCCTGGGTGGGGGTGGGCAGCCACCTGCTTATTGCAGGGGAGACCCCAGCCTTTCAAGACACATCTGCTCTGTTAAATTCACCCCTAAGATATGTAGGCCTGGACGGACCCCAGCATGAGAGCACTGTGGTCCCCTCACTCTCTCTTTGCACCTTGTCCTCCAAGCAGCCCCCACCCGGTGGTGTCTCTGGGCCAACCCCGACCTCGCCCCGGCCGAGCCTGCTCCTTCAGCCCCGCCAGCTCCCCAGCCCCCAGCCCCCGCCTTGCCTCCCCTCCCAGCCGACGGGACCCCTCTCTCCCACCCCCTCCTTATTAGCTGTGTGAACAGAAAAGGAATTTCTCCTGCTGTCCATCCTCTGCACGGCCTCCGAAGGGAGTTGAAGGACACACTGCAAAGCGTGAAAAAAACAGGGCCTGCGCCTGCCAAGAGGGCCGAGCGGTTATTTTAATCATGTGGAACAGCCCCCTTTTCATGGAAAATTTTCTACTCCAACACCTGTGGCCATTAAGGGCGCCCTCGGCCCCCTTCCACCCTCAGTCCCAGGGGTGGCTCTGCAGCCCAGGCTGGCTGCCAGCTCCAGGACTTCTTCCTGCTGCCCTTCCTCTCTCCTTCCCCATCGCTCCCAGCCAGCTCTGCCTCCCCAGGCCACTTGGAATGAACAGGATCCTGAGATTAGGGTCCCTCCCAGGGCTGGCTGCTGCTCTGGGGCCTCCTGGGCCAGGTGTGTCTCTGTCCCTCTGCTGCCCGAGTCCCCGCTTGCCTACTCCTGCTTGTGCAGACTCACCCCCACCCTGCAGTGGTCTAGAGCCTTCCGTCCCTAGACTGCAGTGCCACCACCCCGTGCCTTTCTTAACACAGAGCAAGGAGGGGTCCTAGAGAAATGGTGTCACCAACCCTCTTTGGCTCCATTGTTCCTCTGCGTGCCCAGTTTTCTTTCTCAGAGCCTATGTGCCGGCTCTGGTCTGCAGAGACCCTCACGGTGCTTACAGACACAGCCTGTCTCTGATTCCGCAGACAGTTCTGTAACCACTTCTTTGATAGTAAATCATATGTGGTCACATGCTATGTATTTTCAGCCTAGTTAAACAAATGCAATAGATATTTATTAAGTGCCTACTGTATGCCAAGGCTGACTAGCACCTGAAGATGGAGAGACAGAAGACACTGTTTCTCTTTGCCGTAGAGAAAATGGACAGGAGTGATCTTCAGGCCCGGTGCGGTGGCTCACGCCTGTTATCCTAACACTCTGGGAGGCTGAGGCGGGTGGATTACTCGAGGTCAGGAGTTCGAAACCAGCCTGAGCGAGACCCTGTCTCTACTAAAAATAGAAAGAAATTAATCGGCGGTGGCTCACGCCTGTAATCCTAGCATTCTGGGAGGCTGAGGCGGGCGGATTGCTCGAGGTCAGGAGTTCAAAACCAGCCTGAGCAAGAGTGAGACCCCGTCTCTACTATAAATAGAAAGAAATTAATTGGCCAACTAATGTATATAGAAAAAATTAGCCGAGCATGGTGGCACATGCCTGTAGTCCCAGCTACTCGGGAGGCTGAGGCAGTAGGATTGCTTGAGCCCAGGAGTTTGAGGTTGCTGTGAGCTAGGCTGAC